>JBAMHW010000020.1:5315236-5337695 GCA_037177495.1 Rhadinocentrus ornatus | reverse complement strand
ACATTTCATTCATGAAATAAGATTCTGGTTTAAACATCATATTTGCATTTCACAATGTCGATTTCATTTCCCCATTTCAACCTATGTACATATTTTCCCCTGACATTTATGCATAATTAGACTAGTAATAAATATTTCATATTTATCCTAAACTGGTCTGGTTTTGTGAATTTCCTTTTTGAATCATCTTATGGGTCACTTCGAGTTTAGAATTCACGATCTTAGCGTCCTGAGACTGATTGACAAATAACTGATTTGATTTGACTAGCTTGAATTAATTAATTTATTGATCTAATTAATTTTGTATTCTAATGGTGTCCACACAGCCATTAGATTGATCTTACAGCTATCTGTGTGGTGGTGCCCTGAGGTTGTTCTTTACTCTACACATGCGCACATGAAGCCTCCCTGGTTATCGGCTGTGGGTTTGTGTCGCTATAGAAGCATCTACTGTAATCTGACACCCAGTAACTTCATTTGACGTTAGTGACAGGGCTAATCAGACCCTCCAACCCACAGTCCAGCCCTACTCCCAGCGTTGCTCCGGATGTGAGAGTGAGTGAGTGTGCGTATGTGTAGCCTGTGGCTGTTGAGAAATAATGGAGCGGAGCGGCTGGAGGAGCGGGCGGCAGTTAAGTTTAACAGCATCTATATACAGTGATTTACATTGGTTTTTGCTGCCGGGGCAAGACTCAAAAGACCGGGGGCTGAAACCCCGGGAAAATGGGCCTAATGGGTGGCACTGAGTGAGTGGTTTGTTGTGGGGTGAGTTTAATCAGTTTCTTTTGTTTTTGAGACGCCCTTAAAACTTTGAGCCTGTTCCACAAGGAAGCCTTGCTGCAGTTTCTTTTTTACTTTGGTTTGGTTTTATTTCTTTTACTGTTTTTTATTTTGGAATAAATATTCTTTTAAAGGAACTTGTCTCCAAAATTTTGTAAAGACGAACCTACGTACCTTAGTTAGATTTCCTGGGGTGAAAGTCGCCAGGTAGCGTTGTCTTTTATTTTAAGATTTTTTTTTTATTATTATATTTTTAGACCCAAACAGGCCACTCGCCACATAATCCTTAGACACACCACTTGAAATTAGCTTCTCGACGTGGCAAGCAGATATCTATGAAATACTTGCGAATGGGCATGGCAAAGCGTGGCTTGACATACTCGACAAGTTTGGTAAATCCAGAGTCTTGCACAATAAAAAACAGCTAATTATCCAGTATTAAACACTCAGACTGTGTCTCAAACTGCACTCGAAGGTAGTGCGTAGTGCGCACTAAGCACTACCCTTATTTCAGCTAGCCAGCTGGTAACCTTAAAGTAGGCTTATTATTGGCTAACTTTTCCTGTGATTTTCCATTTCATAATGAGGGAGCTTAATATGGAGGATTTTCTATATACAGCACAGCCGGACTCAGCAGGGAGGTGCAAGTGTAGCTGGGCATGGCTCAAGGGGGAAGTGAAGCAAGAAGTGCAGGGAGTTGTGCTTATTGTATTTTAAAAACAGAAATAAGGCAGGACATGAAAAATGTATCTTATGTACAAAAGAAATAAACTATGCCAACAAGGGGGTGCATGCGTGTTGCGAATGCAGAGGTTTAGTACCAAGAATTTATAGAGAAATTGAATGAATCGTTGGTTGAATTATATTTTAAACACTAGCACTCAGCTTTTTATATAATGTAAATAGCACTAATAATAATAATTATTGAACAGAAATGTATTTTAATAAATATTGTATATCAGCCATACAATAAAGGCACACTGTTTCATCATAGATCTATGTCGGGATAGTTTACAAGGTTGCATTTTAATGATTTTAATTTGCTTTACTGTCGGGCAATCAATTAAACTATTGTGTAATTATTGGTTCTGGGCACTTTGGCAGAGCACTCACTGCCATTCACAATGGCCCCAGTCAACCTTGCACAGACGCTAGCCCAGGACAGAGCTGCTCTCATTCGTTTAAAGTTGTCGCGAACAGCAGCAAAATATAAAATGAATCATGGCATGGGCAAGACATTCTCCGACCGCATCATGAGCAATACTAGGAAGTTACCATTCTCCATCAATCTTGATTAGGCCACCTCAAGTAGAGACAAAAGGTAATAATAGTATTCATAGTAATTCCTTAAATTTATACATTCATTTTACACCTAAAGCCATTACAGGAGAACACCGGCCATGTTGTCATTCGGAAAAATAAGAATGTTTGGCACAATATTTACTTCAAATAAAGGATGTTTACCCCATAGGTTTGCGTTAGCTTCCATCCTGATATTCTGTCAATGTGTAATGGATGGCGGCAGAGGTGGTGAGTACCCAAATGCAGGCAGGGGAGGCAGGTCGGTTCAAGTAAAAGGGTTTTTGTTAGCAGAAGGCATAATCTTAGTTTGTGAACAACTGCATTGCGGGCAAACATTCCATTTATTTAGTGCACCTGCTGGTCATTACATAATCAGGTGGGTCACATGATCAGCATACTGCTGCTACCATATCATTTGTTGGACAGTATTTCAGGTTGATTTGATCTTCATTCAACAAGGACCTGGTAAAATGGTATTTAATGTCCACATGTTTACATCGTTGTCTCTGTACAGGGTTTTTGGCCAAAGCTATAGCACCTTGGTTGTCTTCATAAACATTGCACTTATAGTGTTGACCATCAAACCCTTCTAACAGTTGTAAGGCACTCCTGTATAGTTGCCGCTAATGCCATATACTCCGCCTCACAGGTGGATAATGCAACTGTAGACTGTCGTTTAGTTTTCCAAGAAATTAATGGACCATGTATGTATGTTTGAGGTACATTGCACACCAGTCTGTAACAGTTGTCAATATTAGTTATATATTCTTCAAAACCACATATATAATCACCATAGTAATCTGGCTTTCTCCTCTCTCTTTCTGGATAGCGCCGTTCTATAAGTTGTCCTTCATTACCCGCTGTCTCCTTTTCTACATTCATTTTATCTGTGTCACGCTCCAACGTATCGCTTCCTGTGACCATTTTTCAGTTCTCTGCCTCTTGCGACCCAACTGGTAGGGCTTTTACTGATTGTCTTTTACAGTTAACTACAAGATCGTCATCCTCAGCATCAAGCATGCTCCTTACAAGCATGCTCCACAAGTCTGTGTTCATGCACCTTCTTGTTGCTGGGAAAATAAACCATATAACCTGAACTATTCTTGTCATAGCCAACAAAAATAACTTCCTCACATCTAGAGTCCAACTTCCCTTTATGATGTTTATAAGCATTACATATTTGGCCAAACTTCTGCATTCTAACAATGTTGGGATTTTTACTCGTTAGCATTTAATAAGGCGTCTGTTTAGTGTGATTGTTAAAGCACCTATTCCTCACCACTGCAGCTGTCTGGACAGCGTAGGACCGCAGCATCTTTGGCAGCCCACTCTCTCTGAGCATACGTACATTGGGCCATGTCAAACTAAGTTCTCCCAATTTCTCTCTCTTAAAAAAATACACAGATACAGCACTAGAATAATCATCTGTAAAAGACAGTGCATACTTATGTCCATCATGTGATATTGGGTCTATGGGACATGCTAAGTCAGTGTGCACCATGTCAAGTGATGCCTTAGCCCTTACATCTGGTCTCCTGTTCCTCGTCTGAGCGAAGTTTCCTTGAGTGCAGACTTCACAAAATGGCATGGGGTCATTTCCCCCTTTCTTAATGTCCATCCCATCAACAACATTCCTTAGTTTTAACAAATCTGCATATTTGCAATGTCCTAAGATTTCATGCCAACCCTCCAAATCAAGACTTTTCTCACAATGATCATTGCAGTCATTTTCTGATGTGTGTAAATAGTACAGGTTATTGTATACATGAATGGGAAATTCAGTATGGAGCAGAACATTGTTCCTTTCCTTGAAGATCACCGTAGCTCCGCTTGAGGTAGCAGCTTTCACAGAGAATATATCCTGAGGATATGTCGGGATGTATAGGGCGTTCCTCAGTGTTCGGAAATGTTGTCCCCTGCTGTCGTGAAGCCACACCTCTGCGTCGCCTCTGCGCTTGGCTACGTCGTTGCTCCTGGAGCCGTACGCCAATTCCACACAGTGGGTCACGGCCTGGAAACTGCTGTCAAACCTTCTAAACTTTGTGATGTCTGGGATGATGTGTGACGTGGCACCCGCATCGACCATCAGACCTCTCCTCTTGACACTTGGCACCGGCATCTCCCTGTCACTTATCCAGAATGCGTACTCCTTGTTCCCCATCACCTCGGATGCTTTCCGTGCGTTATCTCGTTGTTTCATCCGTCTACAGTTTGCATTGTTGTGCGTGCTGCTTTTACAGTGAGTGCACCACTCTCTCCGCAGACAGGTTCTGCCTATGTGACCTCAGGTGCCGCATTTGTAACACACAACGTCCATATTTCCACTGTTTGCTCCCTCTGGCGCGTGCTTTTTGCTCCCATGCGCTCTTGCCATCAGGAGCATCATCATCAGGAGCATGTTCATTTAAGATAGTGTCTTTCAACCCTTGATGACATAGGTGGCCCAAAAACTTGTTTCCCACAGTTCGTAACTTTTCTCATCACCATCAAAAACGAGCCTCGCCCAGCGGCTACTTGGCACTGCGTCTCTGTCCTTCCTGCTCATTTTTCTGTGAATCACTGTGGCTCTCAGGTGCACGCTGTAAACGTTGTGATTCTTATCTGGTGAGTCATCCAAACTATGTCATGAGTTCTGGGCCCATAACCTGTTAGCAGAAGGCATATTTGCCACAGCGTTTAACGTGACATAAAACACGGTATACGTACTCACTCTTGGTTTGTGAACAACCGCGTTGCGGGCACACGTTCCATTTATTTAGTGCACCTGTTGGTCATTACATAATCAGGTGGGTCACATGATCTGCACACTTAACCATTAACCATTAATTTACAAGAGATCAATTTCAGGGGGATTACAAAACAAAACATAGGAAATAAGAGCACATCTCTCAACAGTTTTATTTTACCAAAAACTCAGGACAGGGAACCACACGCAACAGGGATGAACCGAATACACGACAAGGGCAAAATGAAAACCATGGGGTATGCACAGAGGGAGTAATAAGGAACAGGTGAAGTGAATGAGTAATTCACAATCCACTAAACTAACAATCCAGAAACAGAAACCACAGGAACATAAAAACTGAACTTAACATGACAAAACCCAGAGCAATAAACCAAAACTTAAGACATAAACTAAAACATGACACAAACAATGATCCTAACAGAAAACTAAACAAAAAAAAAAGAACTAGAAAACAAGATCAAAACAAACAAACCAAACCAAAACCCTAAACCATGATCGCCAGAAATAAAACCTGAAAACACCAAACTATAAACCCAAATCAAACCAAGGAACAGACCAAAACCCAACACACAAGAAATAAGACGGTGAAACATGACATAATGTTATTTTTTCTGCTGACAGCGCTTGGTAACCTCGAACGGGGACGTGAGTTAAAAACAGCTGACATTCTCATTGGTCTTATACAGGTGCTTTCCATTTTGGTGAGCTATTACAACCCAAATTTTTCCTTTTTTTCCTGTGCAGTAATGTGACGGGTCATACGGCGAAACGAAAGCGAACTTGTGAAACCCTTGTTCAGGCTAAGAGCAAAAAAAAAAAAAAAAAAAAGTTTTTTTAGTACAATGTCATGTCTGTCTATGGTTCTTTTGTTAAAGGCGTTGTCCAGTGAATTTCCCCCAGCCACCCGTTCGCCACCGCTGGACCACCAAACATCTCCAGTCAAGTTGGTTCATATGGCTTAGGAACTGCATACTAAGTTACATCTAAATAAAAATGATAAGAACAGACATTTTGCTGTACAGTGCATCTAAAGGAACACTGCTTTCCCCTCTTCAAAAAAATATTTCTATTCATCCTAATTATTATCTTTGCTTGAACATGAATATTCCAAAATGTAAAAAAATCTGCCTTCTTAATGAGAGGCCAGCACAAAATAAACATGACAGTTTCCCTAAGACTTTCCAAGGAATAACCAGGAGACACTTTTGCTGCATGGTACATATCTGAAACATGGTTGGAGAACTCACTGACTGTAAACTACTCAAATAAAGTTAGAGATTCTGCTTTTTGTCTGATGTTAGAATGAACCTAATATCCACTATAACTTTTACAGCTGGATTTATTAGGCTTTCTCTAAACTTCTGAATGCACATGTACAACTGTTAAATGCTTTAGTTGCAGAACATGCTGTTCTCTAACAAGACCTGAATGGAGAAGCACTAAATGTTCTGAACATTAATTTCCACACAATGCATTTATGTTCACCTTAGTGCAGCTCAGTTCATAGAGCTATACTGGTATGTTTTTATTCTGTTCGTTTTTTATAAATGCTGCCTCTCATGTTGCAGAAATACTTGAGTGCAAATTATATTTTTCTGCTGACCTGTTTGTTACCCTGTTACCTCTACGATTTCATAGTATTATCATTTTATTAATAATATGTCAGCAAGACATTCATTAAGTCAGTTAATACCCAAGCACCCCCTGATGGATCACAAATGACAAGATAGGTTTTGAGTTTGAGGTTCTTTTAGCATTCTGATGCATCTTTCTACATACTTAATTTATGTTCTGTAATAGAGCGGATCCAAGGCAAATTCAGAACAAAAGTTATGTCTTTTAACATTTCGTTTTACTGTATATTACATCCTTTGGGGGTTACTACCATACTGATGTGTTCTCTGAAAATGTTAGTTGGGCAACTCGCGGCTTACCTTGCACTTAGAGTTTTAGCATTTCATTATTTATTGCTTTTATTTAAATGTAATATAGTGAACTAAAACCTTCATGCTAGTATTATAAATATAAGAACTTTGGGGGATTCTTTATCACTCCTGCAATTTGTTGCAATAAATTATTTTGCATTTGCTAGATAATTAACATGTCACTGTCTCTATTGTGAGATCTGCATAAATGCTGTAGTACGTGTCTTACTTAATCAATGCAATCAAAATCAATTAAACTATTGTGTAATTATAATGTGAAGGAGCACAAAATAATGGCAAGGCACCCAGCAGGAGCAGTAATTGATAAATAGCTCTATGCAGGGATCTAGTTTGAGGTTATAATTTGAACAGATTATTACCTTTAAATGTATTGCAATGCTTCAACAGATGTAAAAAGGATTTGTCCAAAACTGTCAAGGCTATACTATCTAAAAAGTATCTTTGCTTAAAGCTAGAACGTTTTGCCTCCCTTTTATAATCCTTAGATTCATTCTCCAAATTTCTGTCCATTTTTAAAAAATTTTTAAACAAAATTCATGTCTGCCTTTCTTCATGCACAGTACTTTACATTGTTGTACATGCAAGTCCTTAATGGGATACCAACAGTCTATAGTGATGCAAATGTTGCCCCTCTGGCATTACAGTCAGAAGGCAAAGTGTTTGTCGTCTCAACGTGTGGTAAAGAATAGAGGAGACACACACTGGCATAAGCTTCTTACAGGAAGTTTATTCTTCACAGAAATCAGGTATTTTTTCATGCAACAATATGCTCACTCAACCACCTACAAAAAATAGAGACAGGATTTATGGCTCTTTTAAGGGAGCCAAATCTTGAGGAGCCATTCCTTTCAAAGAGCCATTCAAAAGACTGGCACGTTCTTAGAATATCTTAAGAAATTTCACAATATATAAGAATGACAAAAATCAAAATATGTACCTATGTAAAATCAACTACACAAGAAAAAAAAATTGGAAAAATATAGATTAAAAAATGATAAACCTGTGCAGTCAGCCCAAATTCTATTAAATGTTTTGAATAGAACTCAGTATTTGTTTCAGAACAATACTATACCATAGATAGGTTACATAAATGGAGCATGTTGGACATCAGACTTTTATGATGTTACTAACGTGAGTGTGTAGAAAATTTGTATATAAAATGAATGGCCCACAAATGAATGGCTCACAGCTGTGACTTGGTTCCCATCATTCATTTAAATGAGCCGTTCAAAAGAATTTATTTGTTCATGAACGTCACATCTCTAGAATATAATATTTCTGGTTTGGTATCAACCAAGAAGACACTTTTAACTTTGACATCAGAAATTATCAATCTACATGAACAACTTTCATAAGGTACTGAGTGAATAAAGTTTAAAAGTGAGTCTAATAGTTTCTTAGTTGTTTTGGGATAGCTAACCACACACACACTACTCCACATTGTTAAAATCCGCTAGCATTAGCTTTTTATGAGCATTAGCTCATCTTAATTGCTGTTTTCTTATAAATGTCTTATCAAACCGCTTCGTTGGCAAACAGGTACAAGCGAAGTCTGCTATGTACACTCATTTTAATGAACATTTACCAACCTGTCATGAAGAATAGAGGAGACACACGTTGAGCTGGCGTGGGGCAATACAGGAAGATATATTCTTCCTCACTCTACTCTTTACCAACAGCGCGATATGCGCCCACTAGCGGCTGGATGCAGCAACGGAGATAATGCATGACAAACAAAAAAAAGAACACTTAATGAAAACAGAATTAAATAGTGGTGTCTGTTATTATCCTCTTATCTGTTTGACCCTCTACACAAAAATTCACAACAATGCATCCTTGATTTTTAAATTTGCACTTTGCTGTCTTACTAGAAGACATTTTAAACTTGAAAACATTCCTTTTTTAAAAAAAGCTTTCTGCTAAATAGTATTTTATTGACATTTTTTATTCTTGTTATCTGTAAGAACGTTGAGATTCCCTGCAAAATAAAGTGCAACACAAATAAAATTTATAATTATTTTTATTTATTATTATTACATTTTGTTAACTAAAACAAATATTCATATCTTTGCTATCAGGATATTTAGTAACACAAAATAATTGTTTTGTATATTCTTAAGTGGTGGGCAACTTACTGCAGTACAGTCCAATATATCCAGGACCCACTGCCGTGCATGTCTTAAGCTGGATTTATAATGCCGCGTCTGTATGTGGTCGGCTACAGCATAGCTGATGCTGGTGAGTTTGATCTCGCACTCGAGCATTGGGGGTACGCATCGTTTTGGTGTCATGTTTCTCCTCCTAATTTGAAGGTGGCAGCAGGGGTGGTACCGGCCAGTAAACTCACCAGGTCGGAGTTCTTTTTATGGTTCACTTCAGTTCGATAGGCATTTTCAGACGCAGACACTGCACGAGAATAAATCCCCCTTTAGACGTGTTCGTACTCAAACACACCTGATTCAAATTAATGAGCATCCTCATCAAGTCCTTTGCAGCCTGTTAACAAGCTATTCATTTAATTCAGGTGTGTTAAAGTTGTTCTAAAACGTGCAGGGCATGGGGTCCTGAAACCTGGATTGAGAAACACTGATTCATAGAAATGCATATTACATGTTTGTTAATTTAGTGTCCTACTTCTTAACATCAACAAAACAAAAATTGCCTAATGTCAGTATGTAAAAAAAAAAAAAAAAAGAATATATCCTCAGCGTGGTACAATAGTGTGGTACTATTTTCACTCACTTGATTCCAGAGACAGGATACATTTTTGCAGGTTCCTAATAAACTCTCTGGCTCAAAAACACTTCTATCATATTGAGGTAGCAGGAGCTACTGATAGTTTGCTTCAAGTTCCATCTTCTGCATATTCACTTACATTTTATTGTTATTGGTGATATGATTGGCCCCGTTGAGCTGCTTCTATTGTAAGCTCAAATTCCCTAATGACACAAAAAGTTTAATAAAAAATATTTTTTTGCCCTTCATTTTATATCACCCTGACAACAAGATGTTTTGAAATATGCTGTAAATTAACAGAGCAATGCTCAATGTTCAATCTCAACTTGCCAGCAGCCCTCTGAATTCCCAATGGGAAAACATCAGGTGTGCTGTCTGAGACTTGTGTTTGAGCAGCTGAGAACACAATCTTGGGCAATGACCAAGCTGTAAAAACGTTGCTCATGCTAAGCAAGCATGTCAGGTTATTATTCTGAAAATGAAGTGATAATACATAAATATATATTTTTACCCTGATTATGTAAGTACAATAACTGAATGGATATTATCTTTAGAGAAATTATCTGCTTTCTTTTTAGTTAAACTGGCACAAACTACACAAAAGCAGAATGGGAAAATAGAGTTGAATGATTTTTGAACTTCATGTCACAGTTGTTTTTAGTTTAAAGCCCCCCCCCCTACTCCAAGATAGCATTGTTTTGGAAGAGCCCGAGTGATAGACAGTCACAGCAATTATAATTATAAAAGACTCTTGCAGGACCCCAATTTCTCTACTGACGTGTAGATATGTTGCCAAATGTGGGCAGCCAAATATGAGAGCAATTTGTTTTTATCAGCTACCAAAGGAGGAGTAACTAAAGGCTACAAATATTCTCTTTGTGTGTTCACTTCAGATCAAGAAAAATGGAAATGAAATATTTGATGAAACTAAGGTAACTGCAGTTTCTTCACTGTGCAGACAGAACTATGTGAGAAGTTGGAGAGAAGGTGTTGAAACCATTTCCTCAAACGACACCATTAGGAGCATGTTAGAAGAATGCTAATGCAACCCATTCTGGCCCCAAGAAATATCATAGATTGTTTTTATCTAATCTGTTCCACAAGGAATCATTTTTCCCACCGCGGGTCACATTATATCTTAATTTAGCTGCATGACAGGAATTATAATTATAGAAAGAAGAGAAAAGCCAAAGGCAAAAAAGTCAAAGATTTAAGATTTAAATTTATACTAAATGAACTAAACAAGCTAGTTTTGTAAACCAGCAATTAAAACCACTTTTTTTATGAAGGTAAGGCATCTAAGTGTTGCAGTAATGCTGCTACAGACATATACAAAAATATCAATCAGACATGGAGCATGCATGTAAACTTGTGTGATGTAAATAATTATGCAAGGATGAAGATGGCGGAGAATCAAGCTAAAAAGGAAACATTTGTGTGGATTTTTCACAGACTTCGTTGTAAAAACCAAATCATGCTCAGCAACATCTGCAGTACAATCCAACACTATAACAAGTCATTGTTGTTGCTAGGGTCCTGGATGTGGGTTAAGGTAGAAGTGGGGCTATGCTGTCATTGGCTCAGAAAGATGTGTATAGGTTATAATAATTAAAACAAAATGGTGGTGATTTTAGATTTATTCACTTTGAGACTTGGTTTAAAAATAAGCATTTCTGTGATCCCAGATAGACTTTAATGTATACAGCTAAACTGCCAATTAGTGTAAAGTAAGAATCCCCCCTTCTGAAGAAGCATGAATTAATGTGCAATTATTCAAAAAACAAAAGTTTATATTTCCAAAGTATCTGTCACAGAACAGGATTACAAATGCCACTACCTTCAGGAAATGAAGTAAGGTTGCATTGGTGATGTCACTGATTGTTTCATTCTGCAAACAGATGTTTGTAATTTCCTGTATGTTCAATATATATTTCAATTCAGGTTCACTCGATAACTATTTTCATGCATTTAAAAGGTTTATCTTGATAAATGTCAATGTATATTTCTTTAGTAAAAACAAATCAAAATAAATAAATAAATAAAAGAGCTCCTGATGGTTGGGAAAACAGCTTTCAGTGAGCAAAGGTGTATGATGGATAAAAGTGCTTAACCAACTGATTGATTAACTCTTTGACATTTTGCAGATTATTCACACATCAGAGCAGATGTTTTTCGAAGCCTTGTTGCCGGGGTTAAAGAAGGAAGCTGACAATTGCTCTACACCGTCCGATCTCAACAAACTCACACTGACACTTCTGTTGGCTTGAGATTCTGAAGGCTGAATTATTCAGCTGCCCAACACGTCCAATCTGCCTCACTAATTTCAGGGCAGATAAAAACTTTTATCTTGACTTCCAGAGTTCATGCATTAGCCGTAACCATTCAGCTGACAGATGGTGATTCACGTCTGACAAAGCTGGTTCTGCTACACAAAAGCCAAACTATTAACCTTTAACTGCATGTCTTATGTTATTATTGTTTACAACACTTGCCAGAGTGGTGGTTCAAATATTCAAGCTAGTGATCTTTTCATGTAAAAGAGTCTAACTATAAAACCCTCCAACTGTACCAACCCATTTAGCTCAGGTGATTGCTCTACTCTTAAGAACCCAACTTTTAAAGCTGCAGAAAGATCACATAGTTTTCTATTATTCTCTAATTATAAACAGGTCTTTGGGCAACACACCAGCCTTTTTTCCCTGGTCTGAGTCAACCACTTTTCATAAAGTTATACTCCCGCTACGCCTGTCAAAAATACTGAATGGAGGAATACATTTGCAACAGCAGACCTCACAGTCTGTTCATTTCTTGTTCCTACTAAATGGCAGTGAATGAATAAACACTAATGGATATCTACTTTTTTTCTGCCTTATTTGAGTCTCTCTACAAGAACCTTGTTCCAACAGGATGAAAAAGTCTAAAGTGCCTGACTTGTACCATACTGGCTGTAGCTTTAGTCACACTCTGTGTGGATGCATGCTAAAGTACAACTGACACAGTGTGGGACAAAAATGTTGTATTTGACACCTAAGTGCTTTCACCATTCTATTATAGTGTGAAATAATTTATCCTGTCTAGTGACTGCGTGTTGCATCTGCCAACACCTGACGTCACTGTTGTTGGAGAGGTTTGAATCAAAGATTAACTACCTTTAAAAGGCAATGTGTAATAAGTAATTCTATATCACCAAATAGTAGTGGAATCATAATTTATGGTTATAAATTCAAAGATGGATATTTCACTTAAGGCAGATGTTTTCTAAAAGTCAGGAAGTAGAGGACATCAAAGAAAAAAAATCAACCTACAAAATGTAAAAAGGTTTAAGTCTTAACCTTTTTTTTTTTTTTTTGGTCCAAACTCTATTTCATTACCTTAAACTGCAATAATTTTGCTGGCCAAAACAGCTATTCCGCTTTCTTTCATGACACTGAGTTGACAAAGCCCATTTATGTTTCTTTATTTTATTGTTAAAAGTAAACTAAGGAAGTAGATTGCTCATCATACTATCAGTAGATCAGCAGTTAAATCCTCGATTTGCTGGAGTCCATGTTGAAAAGAGGCCTCAAGCAAGACACCGAGACCCACACTGCCTTTGATAAGTTTATAATAATTATTATTAGCTTTTTATTTTTAGAATTAGTAGTAGCAGTTTTAGTTAGATTATTGTTTATTAATATTAATATTTTTTTTTTAAAGGGAAACAAAAGTGCATTCACACCAACCTTTCTTAAATAATCCCTAGTTTGTTTCCTCAGACAGTCTGGTTTGCTGATGTGCATTAATAAAGCAAACATTAGTCCACCTAAAAACAGGTCTTGGTTCACAATAAATGAACCCAATGCAGGAAAGGGATTACAAAAGATGGGGCAAAATGAAATTGCCCTGCATTACTCAACAGATGAAATAGCTTACTTGTTTGTTGTTTCTCTTCTCTTCTTTAGAAATTCATGATGCACCTCAGACAAGGATGCGGATGAGTTGCTCAAAAGGTTCGGTCTGTTTAATTAGGTGCAGTGTGAATGCAAACTTGGACCAGCTGAACTCCCAATGGAACAGAATCCTCCATCCCACTAAGTCTTGAAGACAAGTAGGTATGAAACCATCTAAGTCTTGCTTCCAAGAGAGTCCTGGGTATAAATAGGCAGGGTCAGCAGCCTTAAACAACAATGCACATAAACTGAGCACATAATAATATAAAAAATAATAATAATAATAATAATAAAAACATCAATTAAATACAAAACATTGTAAAATAAAACATCAAAAGACCAAAACCTCAGATAACATCAACATCTACAACATCAGGAGGATCAGACACTACCTGATAAATCACACTGCAAAGCTCCTGGTCCAAACTCTGATCATTTTACGCATTGACTTCTGCAACTTCTTACTGGCAGGCCAGCCTGCATGCTCAGTTAAACCTGTGCAGATGATCCAGAAGGCAGCAGCACGTCTGGTCTTCAACCAGCCCAAAAGCGCTCTACTTCTGGCTTATAAAACAAAACCCAACGGCTCCTGTTCACCTTCACTCCTTAATCCAGAGCTACACTCCCTCTCAACAGTTACGCTCTGCCAGTGAAAGACGCCTAGAGCTCCCATCACAACATGGCACAAAATCTGTAGCTAGACTCTTTTCCTCTGTTGTTCCCCGGTGGTGGAACGATCTACCAAACTTAACTCAGTTCTGAAGTTGTATGCACTTATGCCCAAGATGATATTGTGCGATTAAAAACATCATCTTCTTGTATTTAAACAAAGGACTTAATTTTTTTTTTTTTTAAAAAGCACTGCCTCTAGCACTACATGACAGCACCTGGGTCCAACTGGACTCACGGCAGACTGACTACTACTTAATTATGATGTTGCACCCTGTTTGAATTCTTGTTTGTGTTGTTCTTAATCTCAGATCTAAGTCGCTTCGGATAGAAGTGTCTGCCAAATGACTGTAGAATAGAAAAGGTAAAAAAAAAAAACATGCAAAGAAAAACCACATAATCATTACCATGTGACACTTCTGAGAAATCAATCTGTCCAGTTAGGAAGTAACACTGATTGTGAATTATTTTCACCTGCTGTTTTACAAATGGAACAGGCGACAGGTGGAAATGAGAGGAATTAGTAAGACAACCCCTACAAAGGAATGGCCCTGCAGGCGGTGGCCATAGACAAGGGTTCTCCCTTTAGGTCCTACGAGGGCCGCAATCCAGCAGGTTTTCTATGTGTCCCTGCTTCAACACACCTGCATCAAATTAAATGGATCTAACAGCCAATCAAGTTCTACACAATGACTCATTTTTTTGAGTTAGGTGTGTTGAAGCAGGGATACATGAAAAACCTGCTGGATTGCGACCCTCGTAGGACCAAATTGGAGAACCCTGCCATAGACCATGGCTCATTCCCAAACAGCCCCCTACACATTGTGCACTCTTGTGGAGGCTCTGCCATATTAAGGGTGTTCCAAACCACATAGTGTGGAATGGCGATTGGACACTAAACGAATTTTGCAACTGGTGCAATGGCAAAATGGAGGAGAAAACAGCCTTCAAATAACCTGCATGTGTCCTGCATGTTTGTCACACTGACAGAAAATCACAAAAGGTTTAGGAAAATAAATGAAAAACAGCTAATCTTACTCTATGCTGACATTTGATTTGATAGAAGCAGAATTTGTAGCATTCATTCATTTGTTTGATTGGAAATGCCTAATGGTAATTAGGTTAAAAGTATTTGAAGCATAATGTAGCTCCTGGCATTGTAATGGTTGCTGAATTTATGATGTTTCAGGGACAGTGGAAAAAATGAGATAGCTGGTGTGGCTCCGAAAATTATGATCGTTTGACTAAAATAGGAAATTCCGGCCATCTTTGTGTTTCCATTACAACAAGTTCTTTCCTTTTCCGGTCAAGGTAAGAGGGCATTCCATTCCTGCCCATCTTATTTAAACCCTCCCCCTTCAATTAAAGCACCCTCCAGAGCTGCTGGTGTGATTTCATTGGGAGTGCCACTCGGTAGTGAGGGCTAGTGTTTAGGGGGTGGTTTAGGATTGAGCCCTTTTCCCTGTCTTGATCCTTTCTGGATGGTTTTTGTCCAAATTTGGATTTTGCCAGTGGAGGTAATGTGAGGTGGTGTCTGCTACCCATGCCTGTTGCTCAGGTAGTGAAGCATATCCAGGATAGATGAGCTTGTCGGTTCCACTAACATCTGACGCGTTTGCATGATATCATGTACATAGGCCATAATTTGGTTCAGAACATTTCCAAGCTGACATGCAAGCAAATAATGGTTGTATTGCACACACACACACACAAAAAGACAATACTAGGGCCAGTTGCAACATGTGCTGAGCTTTAATAATGCCACACTTTATGAATAATTTCCATCTTATATCAGCATATATTTGACAAGGACTGCCAGAGTGAGGCTGGCTCAAAGGCAGTTTAACAAAACATTTGATCCCTGCTTGGTATGAGGTTGAAAAGAGCAATCTGATCTCTGAAGCATATCACAAAGGCAGACATCACAGCCAATGGATGGATAAGTTTTACTCAAAACCATTACCTAATTGCAACATGTCAGATAAAGTCAAAATAAGGAAAAAATCCTGAAAATCAAAACAGTCTACAAAGCATAGGAACAGCTGTGGCAGAGGAGATGAAGGGAATCCTGGAGGAGTTTGGAGTAAAGGAGAAGGTTGAGGCCATCACATAATGCACCAAACATGGATGAAGCTGCAAAAAAGCTAAATGTGAATTTTATCAAGCTTTCATGTTTTGCACACACACTAGACCTTGGAGCTTAGAAGCTGTAGAGCTGCAGTACAATTTCCAACTGGCAGCAAGTATTTATTCTAAGATCATATGCATGAAGAGATATAACATGGCAAAGTTGTCCCCAAGGAAAGGCAGCCGCTTCTTGGTAAGAATACATTTTAAAGGTGTCATCACCTGGTCTTTTCTGTCCTTTAAGTCTCTTAAAATATTTTTTTGAAAACTTATTAAACAAAAAAAAAAAAAAAAAAAAACAAAGAGCTTGTTCTGACCCTTTGCTGTTATCACAACTTTGTTTCGTGAGAGTTCATGCAAGCTTTTAACTAATGTTAATGAGGTGCGCGCTGGCTGCAGGGAGGCCAGAGTCGGAAGGGAGGCTGGCCCAGTGCATGCATAGTGCGTCAGACTCCAAAACATCAACAGCTTAGTGATGGCGAGCAAATCTAGCCAGGCAGCAGCTTAAGGAATTCAGCCAGTATTGTTTGAACCAGACTCCGAGCCTGAGAGTGACGATACGAAGAGGGTCGGCAGAAACACGTTCAAAACAAAATGAAAACATGGGGCTCATTTATACATTGCAGGGGGTAAAACTTTTAAGTTTGTCTCTTAGCATTAGTGTTAGCATTAGCTGCATCAGCTTAACTCACGGTCGACATCTTCTAACAACTTCTTGTTATGGCGACTGCGGTAGGCTGAGCAGGTGATTTTAAGCGAGGAAGAGGGGCTGGCTTATTCCTGTGATGATGAAATCACAGGAACAAAATAAAATCACACGTTTGCGTTTACCCTTGTTAGTGGTTCTGCTGTGAACAAAGAGCCTAGACGGAAAAACTCAACCGTTTTCAAAAGGAAGGCTATCAGGGAACTAAAGACTTGGGTCTAACACCAATACACTTATTTAGACTTGAAAAAGTGCAATTTCCAGGCAATGACTCCCTTAAATACTTTTATCAAATTCAGCCAAAATTTAAATCAACAGATTAGGAAAACTCTTAAATGAGATCAATGTTTGTGTTTACATGTATGCTTTTCAAAGCTGCCCCCAAACATGCTCCTCTTAGATGTGAGGATAAGGTGGGACTCTCACTTTTTTTTTTTAGAGAGAGCTTTGGTGAGCAGTTTTCTGCCATTCAAGTTGCTGCTAAAGACCCATGACTAAGAAAGCCCAAATAGAAGAAATATGTAATGCTTTGGAGGAGCAGTGGCAGCAAAAACAGGCAGCAACAGAAAAGGTATTTCTATTTGAAATAGCTTTGAATGTAACAGATTCTTTCATGCCAATCTTCTTTACTTATTTTTAAAGCTGTTGCAACAGGGACAGACGCTGAGCAGGAAAGGAGGAAGAATATGATTATGTAAGTCTTTTTCTTTTTGGTAAAGGGTAATAGAGAGCATGGATTATTACACTATTTCATTTCAAATTGAACTTTTTAGATCACAAGTTGTGATTATGTGTATAATTTCCGACACCACCCATAAAGCAGCGAGACAGCAGAGACTTAGAAGAAATTTAGCTTTGGTCCGTGCAACAGCCCCCTGTATCTGTAGCACAGACAGTGGATAAAGAAGTCCAACTGTATACAAGTCTTCCTCCCATTCCAACCAAGGATAGCGCCACCGTCTGGTGATAGATGAAGGACACATTGCCAGTGTTGTCAACTTTAACTGAGACGTATCTCAGTGTCAAAGCATCCTCCACTCCATATAAGAAGATGTCCTCTACAGGTTGGGATTCTTTAAATCCTAAGAGACGTGTCACTATTAAATAGGCAAACATGCTTTACTACACAAAAATTATTACCGTGCAAAAGTTTATAACTACAATTGTATATAATGTTAAAAAGTTTACTTCACACAGGAATTCTTATCTTTTTAGCCAGATTTAATTTTGTTTTAGTCAAATGCAAAATGGTGCATGTTTTAAATGAAAGAGTTTCTGCAGCCAAACCTATTTATATTATATTTTTATTTCCTAACTCAATGAGAATCCATTAGAGAATTGATAAGAATTCAAGTGAGAGTCACACGTGAGAGAGTCTGGAGACTCCATGGAGAATGTTCTGCTGGGGTTAAGGGGTACAGTGGTTCACCTGGCTTGGCACTTCAGGGACTTGAACCTGAGTTCAACATACCCAAGCCCACCTCTGTAACCACTAGGCTACCACTCACCCCCAAAGTGATCTTTCTTTTTTTTCTCGACAACCTACAAAAAAACCCCATTATATAAATGCAGTCTTTTTACCATTTAAAATATAACCAAAACGTTCCTTGGAAGCTTATGTGCATACCTCCTCATCTTTCCCACGCAATCATCTGCAGCCTGAAAAAAAAAGAAAAGAATTTGAATAGCAATGCATATTTTTTTTTTATCAGATTTCCTGAATATGTTGTGCCTTTCAAATGTCTGCTACAACTGATGTCTTAAGATTGGCCCTGTTTTATCCTCAATCCTTTCACATGCCAGTGTCCTTCGGCAAGATAATAAATCCTATATTTCCCCAATACGCTCCTCAGTATGTGATTGTTAAAGTTATACATTTTATAAGTGGAAAGAAATAGTTTAGCCCTTTATAGAACCAAAATGAAGTTGTTGTTTTTTTTAAAAAAAGGCACTGTGTATGTGTGGAGTTATGTAAGTTATGCAAGTTATGGAGTATGTAGGATTGTGGTCTCATCTGATACACTCAACTTAATGTAGTAAACCTGAATGACATTACTGAGGTCATTATTTATATATATATACTTTTTTTTCCCCTTGGGACTGGTCAGCTGGCTGCTGGTTGTAGCAGCTCTTGCGTGTTTCCTTTCTTGTCTTGTTTAAATTATTAATAGCTTACAGCTTCTGTGAATATTAAATAAGTGACATTTATTTGAAATACAATATAGGTAAAAGATTTACAAATGTAATTCAAGAAATGCAGCTTGTTAAAATCCCCGCCCTTTAGAGAGAATTATAGTGGAGCTTAACACATGGAGGACAGAGATAAAAACAAAGAGATGTGTGAGTGAAACAGAGGAATTGAATTTAACTTTGAAAAGGCCTCCAAGTTACATTATATACAATTAAATTACCCAACCTAAGATTGCACTACACAAATACGGAGGGCATAGCAGAGAGAGAGAGAACTTCAAACCCCCCCAAAAACTACACCTAAATAATCAAAGTACAAGGTCTTGTAAAACAAAATTATAAAGATAATACATAAATAATAATAATTTATAAACAAAACAGCCCAAAAATCCATTTGGCTAATATGCTTTGAACAGGACTGTTTTGTTGAGCTTCTGGTGCATGTTGTTTCTCTGTAAGCTAAGTGGAGTCATCTGGGCAATGTGATGCAGCTTTAGCTTGAAAATAGGGACACAACTAATGTCAAAAGCATATGGTGATAACTGTCTACGCCATACTGTGTGCAGCCGATGTGCTCCTCGAGCATAAATAAATCCTCCGACCTGATCCTCTCCAATACAATGTACAGGACCTTAAGCAGTTCGATGGGCTGTGATTGTGTGGAACTTGCAGATGCCTGGCGAATGAGCTGCTCTGATGAGCCTTATTGTGCCTTCTGATGGAGAAAACAACTATGCTGCACATTTAATTCATTTTTCAAAGACAAAAGCTGCATTTTTAACATGTTCAAGTAAACAGAATTATAGCTACATAAAAAGATTTGTAAGAAACCAAACCGTTTATACTCAAGAGTAGTTGAGTTTGATTCACTTACCTTCCCTCAGATACCACGATCCTGCGAGAGAGCAAGCCTGTGGTAAGATGGCTGCCGAAACTCTGGCATAAAGCATCCAGCCTTTTTTGTAGATACTATCTATGGTTCACATTTGTGTAGCCTATTCTGGCCTTTCCGTTAAGGGACAGATAGAACAAATCCAGAACTTTGCTTTAATTTTCTATTTAATTAACCTCCAATGGACTTTTTCTTACAACTAAGCTATTTATGACTTGGTTTGATGTCCACAGGTTGTAACGGTCAACTGTGGCTTAGAAAGAAGTGGGGGTAGAACTTTTCATAAACTAGTATTCTATTCTATTCTACAGTCATTTGGCAGACGCTTTTATCCAAAGCGACTTATATCTGAGAGTAAGAACAACACATGCAATAATTTAAATAAGATGGGACATCATAATTAAGTAGTAGTCAGACTGCTGTGATAGTTGGATCCAGGTGCTGTCATGTAGTGCTAGAAGCAGTGCTTTTTTTATTTTTCTTGTAAGTCCTTTGTTTAAATACAAGATCACGAAGATCACGATTTCATCACGCAATATCATCTGGGGCATAAGTGCACGCAGCTTATTCAGTACTGAGTTGAGCCAAAGAGCTGGAACAATCTTTTTACTCATTCTGACGAGAAGAGTTAAGCTAAGTGCGGAAATGCTCCTGAAACAGGCAAGTCTTTAGTTTGCCCTTAAAGGTGGAAAAGGAGTCTGCGGGTCAGACGGAGTTTGGCAGATCATTCCACCACCAGGGAACAACAGAGGAAAAGAGTCTAGCTACTAATTTTCCGCCAAGTTGTGGCAGTATCTGGGAAGTTCCTGGACAAAATCACCTGTGCATACATAAATCTGTAATGATATGGTTAAAGAAAAACTAATGATTTATCTCTTCCAGATGTGAGTCCAGAACTCAGGACCTTGGGACCTCCTCCTGTTTTCAAAACTTGTTTTCTCAAATTGATTGAAGCTAACACCCACAGCTCTAATCTCTCAATTGGGACATAGAACAGAACACCCGGTGGATCTCTGCAAGATTCACTACTACAAGACTTTGTTTACCTTAATATTCCAGAGGGTCATAAACTCTGAAAAAGGTTTTCCTTTCCATCAGAGAATGGGTTTTCTTTATCTAAGACATATGAAAGTATAAAGATCTTGTCTCACCATTTAAACAATGTTTTCTACATATATGCCTGTATTTTAACAGAGAAATCTGCCTCTGCACGTCTTCCATTTTAAGTCTACATTTTTCCTTTGTTGTTATAACTAGTTAAAATCAGTTTAGTTTATGCTTTTCCATTCTAACTTTTTGTCACTGAATAAATCAAGCCTGCGCGCTTCAGTGCCAGTATACAAAGTTTTTCCCTTTTTGGCCAGCAGATAATTTCACTATCCACCATCTGACGACACCTCTGATTCAGCAGCATCTCGTGACAAGACTAAAAAAGCAGACAGAGTTCTATAGACCCAAACCTGTGGACCAACACGAGCGAAGGACCTTCGGGGCCTTCCTGTGAGCTTAGTCGGGAATTAACCCACCCAGTGAGGGTCTCCATCTGTGCGCTGAATGGCACCAGAAACAGTCGTAAGTGGGACGACTCTATCCAAACAGAACCGGACAAGTCCTACCAGTCTTTTCTCTGCCTGTCTGCTAAGAAATACTTGGTTGTCTGATAGAATCGGTTATAGGGAAATTATTTGCTTTCAATTAAGCTTCTGGCTTAAACAGATGAATCTTTCATTTTGCTTTATCGGATTCAAAAATCCTTTTCAGCCTTTCTCTTAAACATTACTTTAATTAATGTCACATGTTAATTAACTTCTGTTTTCATTTTGCTCCATATCGTACATGCCCTTACAATAAGATTCTGGTTTGAACCTAACACTTACATTTTGCAATGTTTTTTTTTACTTATGCTTAACCCTTTTCCCTTTGGTAAATATCCATAAAAAAAAAATTAAATTAATTAATACATTTAAAAAAATAATTAATTATTCATTTTTAGGCTAGTTATTAAATATTCACATTTGTTGTGGTTTATAATTTCTTTCTCTGAATCATATTTTGAGTCCCTTCGGATTCAATCTGGAGTCATTTTTGCCTTAAGACTGATAGGAATTGATTAACTTGAATTAATTAATTTAGTCAATTAATTAATCTAAGACGTTAATGGTGTCAATGCTGCCATTAGAACTAGCTTGGTGGTCATCCATCCATTCCATTTTCTGCCTCTCATCCGGAGTCGGGTCGCGGGGGAAGCTGCCTAAGCAGGGAAACCCAGACTTCCCTCTCTCGCCACATTCACCAGCTCATCCGGAGGGATCCCGAGGCATTCCCTGGCCAGCCAAGAGATGTAGTCCATCCAGTGTGCCCTGGGTCTTCCCCGGGGCCTCTTTCCGGTGGGACGTGCTCAGAACACCTCACCAGGGAGGCGTCCAGGAGGCATCC
>JBAMHW010000020.1:5286987-5304905 GCA_037177495.1 Rhadinocentrus ornatus | reverse complement strand
CTGGAGCCTATCCCAGCAGTGTTTCAGGTGAAGGCAGGGTACACCCTGGACAGGTCACCAGTCCATCGCAGGGCTGCTTTCTAACTATAGTGGTAAAAGAATTTTTTTAACTTTTTTTTCTTTTAGTTCTATTTCTCTTCATTAAAGCCACTTGTGATAAAGTAAAGGGGAAAAAATCTTATTTGAAAATTTGATTTAAAAAAAACAAAACATTTTTTACAGTGTACAAATAAGGTTAACTACTCAGCTTAATTTTAAAGGCCTCCATTCAACAAATTACTACAATGTTTATACTAGGCAGATGGGCCGCTGAAGGTTATTTAATAAATTTAGCCTATTCTTTGTCTGGTTTGTCTCTGTTGTCCAGCATTGCCACTGATTGACGAGGTCATTTGACAGAAGGGCATCTTTAATTGTACACAAAATAAAGCTCCCTGGATTTGCCTTGGTTCCTAACCCATTGCTGCATGGGAAAGGATTAATTAATTACATCTTCATCCGGCAGAGATGACTGTGTAGGCAGTCAGTGGTTATCTGTGATGGGTCTTGTGACCCAGGAGGGGAACATCTGCATAGCTGTTTAGCCAAGAGCATGCTGTCCTCTTTTTTTCTTCTTTTACCCCCCTTGTTCTTACTAAACCCCACTGTTAAATTGATTCACAGTCCTTTGCATTGCAAATCAAGTGCCATTAAAATGTTTTATGAAAAGTTAACGTGACTAAAATGTTCTTATATGGCTACGTGTTAAAAGGTGATCCAATTTTATTATGAATGTAAAGTACACATGGGTCAAATTACACTGGGGCTTTCGGGGGAGCCTTATTTTCACATGCATGCACATTTTTATTAGTGCACGTAGCACAGTTAAAAATTAGGTTACTATTAAAAAACCTACTGTATGCAGCTTGTTTAATCAGAAACAGCGACAGAGAGTTCTTTAATAACAAACATCAGGTGGATGTGTGGACGCTCACAGCACACAACAGACAAACAATGCTGCTTTCCATGGTGCTGAAGGAAACAGAACGGCTCATCCACGTCCTTTGGAAGCTTTTTAGGGCTCCCTCTAATGTATCAGCTGAATCTCTTTAGGGGACGCTCCTCTGCCTCTCTGAGGACATTTCATCACTCCCCCGTAATTCGAACCCTAAAGGTACATCACTTAGTAGAGTCATTTTAAATGTCTGATTCACTTGGTACACCTAAACTAAATAATTTGACTTAATTAAATATGAACTATAATGAAACTCTAATCACACTATCTTTCCTGTCATATTTTCTGTTTTTGTTATTTGTTGTTGAAAACTTTAAAAATCCAATAGTAATAAATAATAAAAAAAGAAAAACAATGTTAAAAATGGATTAATAGAAATGTTAAACTCAATTTGTCTATTTAGGTGGCGTTATAGTAATTGCGGATCAGTTCTGTTTTATTTATTTTATGTCTTGGTTTTCAGTGTTTGAATGACTGAGACACTGTTTATTACAATGATCAATCAAGGTTCTTTGTTAAACAATGACTTCCATTCAATGTTTGCTATTAGAAGGTTGGTTAGCTCCCAAATTTAATGCATGGAGCTAGAAGTTAAAGACACATATTTCTATGTGTTGCAGCCCATGACTGGGAGCTGCTAAGAATGCTCCAAATCAAAGTCTCAAAACCCAGTAGACGTGATAATAGTCCGACAGAGAGTTGTAGATCCCCTGACAACAAACATTATGAGTTCTATTAGCATTGGTGGACGAAGATATCAAATGAATTAGAAGATGAAAAGGCCATGTTTGTTCCATAACATTTAACATTGTTATGGAATGACACTGTGTTGCAGGTATAAATTAATAGTAAAAATCAATTACAATATAAACTTTTCTTTAAATATGTATTTTTTCATGTAAAAAATGTTAATAAGAATGTAAACAATACATCAGTCTGAAACGATACACTAATAGAACGAGGCTATAACACTGATCCGATTGAAAATTTTTAATTCTGTTATTATTTGTATGACTTGCTTTGGGAAGAAAATATACAATCTTTACATTTGATTAAATAAAATTTTCATTTAATGAGAGAAATGCTGCAAATGAAATTTGAGCTGTGTAACTACAAAAGTCATTACTTTAGAAAAATTGTAAAAATATTTTGTTTGAGGCAGACATGCTTGAAATTGAATACATTTTAATCATTCATATCTGTATTATCTGTACATCTATCAAATTTTCACTGTTTTTATTTAGATCTTGTTCAATTTAAAATTTTGAATTTCTCCTTTTTGTAACAATGTTAATGTTTAGCTTCAACAGTCTGATCTAGTAAATCAGACAGAAAGCAGACACCACCTGTGTGTGATGGAGTTAATTCCTGCTCTGCATGATTCACAACAAATCATTGTCTTCCAACTGCTTTGATTTTCTAGGTGCCTGTCAATCTGCATTTCCTCTCAGATATTTCATTCATCTCAGGGCGCCGGAATTACATGACCTTGAAACTGTTACCACGCAGTCAAAACACATGTAATTATTAAAATCTTGGCATATAGACATAAGGTCCTCCTGATAAGATTAACTTTATTTAAATTTTCTTCTGTTTTCACTCTTTTTTTTATCTCAGAAAATTATGTCAATGGAAATATCACAATATTTCACCTTGAGAGACATTCTGTAAAAGACAAAATAGATGGAATTTCACAAGATTGACGATTTGCCTGCAAACCACAAGAAAGTCACACACCTTAACATATAAAAAAATGAAAACGGGTCCCTATCAGTGGCAGATGACTTATTACTGTAAGGTAGCCTATAGACAATCTGTCCTGCAGTATAATATGTGTGTAAATGATAATGTTAAAGGTTATTGTCATGCTTCGCTGGTGACTCAAAATACATTGCTTCTCTGGAAGCTGGTTGATCATTAACTCAAGGTGTCAGGAGGTACGTTTGCTCACTGGTATTCTCCAAAGCCAAAAAGGTATGTTATAATTTTGTTCCTCCAGATAGAAGCTCAAGAAAGGATGTTTTCACTGTCTGAAGATTTTCAATGCTGAGTATCTCAGAACCACCCTCTTAATTATCGCTGGATTTTGGCAGAGCATAGAAACAATGCCTTTTAATCCCTTTAAGTTTCACTAAGACTTTGTAAGTTTTCTGTCATGTATCATGCCATTATTGATTTAATATGAACCAGATTTTGTTTCCACATTTTAACTGTGTCTGAAAGCTCAAAAAAGATGGTGTTTGAACTCTTGATCTATGCAAATATTGATTAAATGTCTAATAAGAACTGTGATCGACATCCAAAGGTGATGCACAGACAAGAATGCATTTGTCAAAATCAAAGCCTTTTGGAGAATGTGCTGTAAGGAACAAGGGACTAGTAATTACAGACTATAATGCAACTTTGAGCATGACCTTACAGGGGTGATGAATGGTGCAAGTACTATCCATGACATACAAGCAGAGAGTCATCAATGTTTGTCAGCAACTGTAAGGTATAAGGTAATTAATCATGCAACATGGGCGCCGTCCTGATTCTAATTAACAGCGAAACACATGTACTTGTCTGTTTTGAGGAGGAGGGAAAAGACACAGCCTTTGCAATATTTATGATCTGACCATTGCAGCTTTTTGACAGCAATCTGTTATCCTTCACCAAAAACTGTCAACAGAGACCTGAAATAATAATCATAGAGGCAGCTCCAGACTGTGCTGTTATTATAATAATCTGCACATTTATTTCAATATGCAGCAATGTCAACTTATACTGATTAAAAGCATTTGACAATTTTTTTTAATTTAAAAGTTCTTTTTCCTAATTTAAATAATTTTATTTATTTATTTATTTTAACTTGGTGCACACAATGCAGTTAAGCCTCCACTATTCTGGCTCTGAGTCTGCTGTTTGGCTGATACTAATCGCAGCTATATTAATGTAACCCTGAGGCACTGCCCTCAAGCAGAAATAGGGAAAGACTTAAGAGGTGTTGTCAGCTTGGATATTTTTAGCCCTACACCACCGTTTTGGTTTCATTCTCCTTTCAAACTTGCTGTCCTCAAGAGACAATTGCTTGAAGCAATTTTTTTTTTCACAGCCCCATTGGAGCCACAAAATGTATTAAAATATTCTGTTCACACAAATTCACCTGTAAAAGGCTGCAAAACATGATTCAAAACAGCAATATAAGTGCAATGGCTCTTTGAAAACTGAATTATGTCTTGGTCATAGTGTTTATTTGTTTTAATGTGAGGTTCAAACAGGAAATATTAGAAACGACTTGGTGTCTGTTCTATTTGAAACCATTTCTGTTGGAATCAGACAAAAGTATGGTGAAAACACGAAAAGGGAACATAATGTTACATAACATGCAAAGTAGAAAATCCCATGGCTGCAGTACTGAAGAGCGGTTAGCTAGAAGTCAGTCTGCTATGTTCAGTAGGAAAAAAAATGAATCCTTCCAGGTGAGACACCTTTTACAAGCAAAGCAGAGTGTAACAATTCAAGGTGTTGAATTAATATTTAAAGATATCTAAAATTTATGACGGTTGGGTACGTTAAGATTTTATTACCATGTTAACGCATTAAGTAATTAATGCTGACAATTCTTTCATTGCAACTAAATGCAGATTGTTTTTACAGTCTGTTTTTCGCTGTCTCTGAATACACAGACAAACCACACGTCCAAGGATGGATAATGTTGTCTTGTAACCACCGGCTGCTTGCATCTCAGCCATTGGGAGCATCTGTAGGTGGATTGTTCATGCTCACCTGAACTGGGGTCTGTCAATGTCTCCACACAGGTTAAACCAGGTGGTTTTACCCCAACGTAATTATGGCTGTGTGTTTTCCGACCCGATGCACGACAGTGTAGACATCGCAGGTCGTACTTCTGCTTCTCCGCTTAGGCTCATCAGGACTATAAACAGGTGTGGATGCTAGACAGTTGGTCTCTACTTTTTGGGTGTGTTGGCGGCGTTACTGCGTGTCGCCACGAGTTGGTCGCCGTGGTCTGTTGTTGGAGACAGGTCATTGGATTCATGGATTTCCCCCCAGCCTTCGCTGGAGAAGGTAACTGCCAGCATGACGTTGTAGGTTGCATAAGCTGTGTACATCAGGCTAATGTGTAATTCTTCCACACCAAACAGTGCTGCTGGTGTTTCCAGGGTGACGTTCGAGTTAAGCTACGCTGCTCAGGTATGACTACGTCTGTAGCAGATAAGAATCTTGTTCACTGGCTAGCAGGTAGTTGGCAGATTGCCCTGCTCCCTACTGTGCTCTCATTGGTTTATGTTGTTTATATGCCTCCAATTTAGTTCCAAGGCTCCTATTAGGTTGGTTTAATGGTCTGCAAAACACATCCTTTTAAGGGTTTTTGTAATTTGAGATTTATTTGTTTGGTTTCTAGGTTTTGCTATTAATTTACTAATCTTTGGTTTAGTTGGTTGTTATTTTTGGGTTGCAGTGGGTTTTGTGTTAATTCCAAATTGCTCGAACAAGTTTTATTGTGTTGTGGTGTTTTATAAATAATTTAATAAAGTATAAAATAATTATTTTTAACAAAAGTCCTGAAATTTTCATTTGTCATATTTATACTTTTGATACAGTAATATTCAAGATTTACGAGATATATTTAAACAATGTGCAAATACAATACTGCGGTTAAAAAAATCAGCCTTTTGTTTAAAGTACATGTACTTTTGTTCATATAGAGGTACTTTTTATATAAAAGTTTGCAATGTAGTACCTTTTTATGCCATTTAACTTTGCTATCAATCATAGAAAATTGTGCAATAGCACTAATATATAATAGGGATGGGCATTTTAAGTGATTTTTGAAGTCCACTGATCAGGCCAGAGTGATTTTTTTATTTTTTTTTGTTTTGTTTTTCAGATTCTTCATATTTTGTCAATATCTGACAAAGTCAGACATTAACTAAATAGGTTTTTGATGGATTGCACCTTAGTTATGCCTACGTGCACATAAACTGAGGCAGTTTTTGCATCACCTCTTACTTTGCAACTGAATATAGCTGCATTTCTTAGTGTGATGGTATGATGGTTTAATTAACAGATTTAGCTGTTGCTGATCAATGTAAATCCTCAACATCCCTGAACAGATGGTAAAGCAAATCACACTTCTGTTCCAATATTAATAAAATGTGGAGCATTGAGCTCCACATTGTGGGATGACAAACTGTGTGGTGGAAATCAGCAGCACTTTTTCTTTTAGTAGTGATGTGTCATGATTCATGCTTTACTTGGTTTACTTTTATGTTCTTTCACGTTTTGGGTTTTTGTCATGTTTTTGGGTTTATGTTTTGTTTTAGTTCTGTGTTGCTCTTGGTTTCTGTTCGTTATTCAACCGGGTCTGATTGTTCATTCACTTCATCTGTGTCTAGTTTGTCCTTCTGTGTATTTAAGTCCATTGGTTTCAGTTCCTCCTTGCCAGTTTCTGTATGGTTGTGTCTATTAGTTTTAGTCCATTGCGTGCCAGAGTTTTTGTCTTTTTTGTTTCTGTAAGTTTAGTTATTATTCAATAAAACCTCTTTACTTGCACCGGTCTGTCTCCTGTCCCTTCAAGTCTGTACTTGGGTCCTCATGTCCATGGCTTAAATGTCCAAAAATGGTGTTTGACTTCATAAACTATGCAACACAAATCAAAGCCCTCCAGTTGTTTTTTTTTAATATAGGTTCTTCCTTGTTGTGAACATTTTTATTTATCTATTTTTATAATTAATCCTTTATTCAACCAGGTTAAAAATCCCATTGAGTTTTTTTTTTTTTTTTTTATTAAGGGCAACTTGATCAAGCATGTCTTAGAATACAGATATAAAAATAACAATCATTATATACATAATTAGGGGTCAGAAACAGTTAAAAAACAGGTACTGTTCATGATCTTCTGTCTGTAAAGTAAAAATGAAAGTTATGAAATTAATTCAGACTATTTCAGATTGTGTGACAGTTCCATGCTGCAGGCAACTCTAAAAGTTTGTTTTCCAAACTCGGTCAGGACTCTGGGAATATGAAAATAGAACATATTACTTGTATGCAAAGCACAATGATTACTAGTTCTTTGTAGCAGACCTGAAAGATAAGAGGGAATTAATGTATCTTCCAGTCATTAGGAAAGTTTTGCATATCAGCATATGCATCACCTTTGCAAAACAACACCTGCTTTCAGGTCCATTTGCTGCAAATTGATGTCTACATGTAAGCAATAACAGAACTATGGATCCTAATTTAAATGAGACAATTTTACATTATTTGCTTAAACTATAGTCTACTCATTTTCCCATTACAGTCCAATTTATAATTTATGCTTACATTACATCTCCTAGACATAAAGGTCCTCTGTCTATGAAAATGTAATGCTGGTGCCCATAAATACTGTAGTCTTAAGGCTTATTGTCATCCAAAAAACACAGACCATTTCTGGCTTTGCCAGATCTTCTGAAACAAACAAGCAATAAAACCTTTGAAAACAAGAAAAACCAAGCAACAGTGCTCTTTGAAAATAAGCCTAAAACTGCTTATAAAAAACACATTTGGCAACTCTAGAGCCTTGGGCAAGTGATGCATGTTGCAAAATGCATTTAAATCTGCTGAAGGATGTCATAGTGTGATTTGGCCTCCATAGAGTTATTACTCTTACTTCAACTTTCAAGTCAGATTTCGCATTACTACCAAACTTGCTTAGACAGGTTTTCAGTCCTTTTCAGGGTCCACCTCAAACAAAGGTGGGAAACACAAAATTGCAAGTAGAGCACCCAGTCCATGAAATGCATATAACTGGATGAACCGGAAGTTTATCCGGCACTCTGTAATAAAAGTTAGTGTAAAGAAAAGTTCTCTGGCCTCTGAAGATGGAGAAAAATGTCCTTTATAAGTGCCACACTGAATCCCTAATAAGCTAAATATTTTGGAATGAAATCCACATTTCCATCAAGAGGATGGTATCTGCAGCCAAAGAACCATAAATAAATCAAACTTCCCAGATTGGCACTGCTCTTTAAGTCACTCTTCTAGACAAACAGTATGTGTGTGCATCACTCCCATAACAGCGGCAGCAGCTGAAAAATCCGTTGAAAAATGTAAAATCCGTTTTGTGGGTGGACGAGGCAGATTTGTTACTCTTGACATGACCAGGGTGTGGGTCACACCTAACTCAGCAGTTACTGTATACATCTGCTGCAGATGCACAGTTGTGAAATGATTGATTGTAAATTGGCCTGACTATCACAGACAATGTTTTGATCAGCCGTGGCTTCAAGTACGCACATGAAAAATTTATTTTTGTGGAGTGGTCGTCATCTTTAAGAGCATTCAAAGGGTTTGCAACCCAGGGGCTATGTGATGCTTAACTTTCTCTAAGTGATGTACAACAAATGTTCATATTCCTGAATTCAATTTAGAAAACAAGACATTATTTTTTAATTCCCTCACTAACTGCAGCTGCTCCTCCCTCTTTTCTTTTATTTATTTTTATTAAATGATGTGCAGCTTTTTCTGACAGCACATGTTCCATCCTGGAATAAAAAAGCCCTTTCTTCAAAAAGCAGATTGAACATTGATTTATCACAAAGAAGTTCTAGTTGACGTTGCACTTTTTAAAAACGGTTACGTTACCAGGAGTCAGTTCATCATATCCATACAATCATTCATGCTATAGTACACCAGCACTGGCAGCCAGTTTTTTTGGAAACACTGGTGTTCCTCTCAGCCATGAAAGAGAGCCATGAGGTCAAGTTACCGAGCCAAGGGGATAATCGCATCAAGAATGAAGGTGTTTCACATTGCTGCGATGACACCTGTCTCAAACACAGGCAGCTCGGCAGCTGGAGGAACAGAAGGTCTTGATATGAGGAAAAAGTATATGCTACTCGGTTGGCTGACCCCAAAGCTTGAGCCAAATTATTTACAATAAAAGCTCCATGTCATATCTGTTTAACATTCAGGAGAGGAGTTATGGGCAGCAGTGGAGCTGAATGTCAATTGGACAGAACGCGTGAGCAAAGAGTATAATACTAGCAAAAGTTGAGACAAATGCAAAGCCTAACAGAAAGCAGCAGATGTAGTACTTTCATGGGGCATTAAGGTGCCAAAATGAAATGTCTTGACTTTTGTTGTCAACATGCACCAAATGTTTTTTTTCTTTCATCAAATCATACATTTCTTGTCAACCTTGAAGAGGTTTCTTTATTGGCCATACATTTCACCTTATAATTATGCACAAAATCAAAACATGTACAGAGGAGAAAAAACAAAACTTTGGCATCACGTTCAATCCTTCAATCACTTAAGAATCACATTTATGGCTCATGCATATATTCATATATGCCTAATACACAGCAGAACAAGGAACCAGCCACTGACAGAGTACGAAAAAAGATTGATTGTGCTCCCCAAAGCCGAAGAGTCAAGCAGTACAGATGAAAGTCTCTTAAAAGCACAGAAAATGACAATGTCTTGAATTTTTAAGCTGTTTGTCCACTCTAATAGGAATGAAAAGGTTTTTTTGTGATCCATTGTCCCATTTCCAGTTAGATCATGTCAGAATAAAAGTCAGTTTGGTGAAATGAGGGGGCAGAGAGACTCAATGCTGCATTGACAATAATGATGGATGTTCTTTGAGGGCTCTTTAAAATTGTGTAGAATGGTTTAGTCCACACCTACACTGGTCGGTTCAACTGAGCTATGTTCATACAGCATGCAGCCAGACACCCAGAGAGAAAAGTCATGTATTTCTGAAGAAAGTGAACTCTGGAAACCAATAATGAAAAAGTTGAAGAGTAAACGAAGAGAGAAGCAGCACTCATTTCTTAGAGAACAGGGTGAGCAATAACTAAGCTAACATGCAGTTTGAGCTGATATCAGCAGCATGTATCTGAAGGCAGCGTGTTAAGCTTTGTTTAGGAAAAATACACATCAATTATTTTAAGAAATTTGTCAAAGTTATTACTGCAAATCATTGATTTTTATGCAGCTCTTAATATAAAACTGTTAACTTTGTGTCAATATCTTAGTCCTTTCCAAGTGATCGGTCCTGACATATACATGTATTTCCTTTTAATTTCAGTAAGGTGAAGATGCTGCTGGCGTCATATTATCTGAAAAAAAGTGAATGCAACAAACCCTACAATCTGTAATTCTGATTACAAATGATCTACCATCCTTCTTAAATTGATCAAATAAAACAGAGGAGGATAATATTCCAACTTTAGGGGCATAATGAATGATGAATAAGACTAAGTCTAATTATTACAACCCCTACTGTTGGTACACTTCAGTCAGCTTTAATACCTGGTTAAATTCTCTCTATGCAGGTTGTTTGCAGGATTGTTTCTATGGTGTAAGACTTTCTGGTGGTATTTTTTACAGTTATCTTTGTACCACTTTAGTCAGTTACAAAGCACATTTGCCTGAAAAAGGATTACCTAACCACTACTAACGTATTGCTTAAACTTGACTGACACGTTTGAGGTGAAATAAACTAAACCAAAAGTATAAGTATGTGGGGGGGAAATAAAATGGCATTAACAACAATTTTACAATCAGACCGGTACTTTTTTATGTAAACCCAGGCAAAAACAACTAAACATGTTTTTGTTGGTTTGTTTACTTTATTTCTTTTGTCTAATCACAACAAACCTCATCATTTCTTATCATATAAGACATTTTCACCTGTGGGGCAATCAAAGCCAACAATATGTAATCACTTGAATTGATTAGCAAAGTGGAGAAAAAATCATCAGAATCTAAATCTGAATTGTGATGAGGTGGTTCAGCATAAATAAATAAATATTGTCAATTTTGAAGCAAATATTAATGAGAAATTGTAATCATTGCTTCAAACCTTAAACATATTGCAGGAGGCATGAAGTGCCCATTAAAATCTTATCTCAGCAATATGAGTAATAGCCCATTCTTTTGAGCTTACAGCTGGATCAATACTGTTTGTTTGCTGCAGCTATGGATCCTTGCATTAGCCTAAGCCTTAACCATTAGCATCAACCACAAGTCATTTTCCTAAACATATGAAAGGGGCTGTTTCACTTCATTAGCATAATATGGCCACTTATTGTGCATCAATCTGCACCCATTAACACCACTCACCCCTCCCTCCAACCCAGACCACTGCAACAAAGGTGACCAGTGGTGAGGACAAATATGACTGCTCTGCTCATCCAGTATGATTCTGGGATGTGATGGCAGATGGTAGAGAGGCGTGGAGCTGCACGAGCCAGAATACTGATTAAAATAAAAGGAGAATAAGCACGAGAAAGCAAAATATTGATAGAAAAACCAGAGATAGAACTGAGAATATCATTGGAATATGGATTCTGTCCAGCAGAAGTCTATAGGAAGACATACATTTTTACAGCGCTGGCTGTATTTTACATTATTCAATTATCTAGATTAAATTTGTTAATCTCTGTCTGCAATATCATACCATATCAGTTACATTCCTACCACATCTGGCTGTATACTTGCATCACGGCCTTATGAGAGACATCATTGCACAGATGAAATTCAATAATGAGGTTATAGGGCTCACAAAGGATCTAATTTCATGCTAGACCACTCATCAAATTGCTGTATAAGCTACTGTAATTTCCAAAGTACCATTATCCTTTTTACATAGCTTGGAGAAACAATTGGTGAACACCCTGTTAGACATCCTAGGTCAATACAGTTTTACTCTGGTTCACATAAAAAAGAGAAATATTCTGAATGTACTACATACAAGTGTTATTTCCTTTTCTTTGCAGTTTTTTTAAGGTTTATTTGAATAATTTTTAAGTATTAAAGAGGTATTGAACACATGTTTAACTCTGTTCACAGTAACTCAGGACCTATGAACAGAGGTACATTTATTGAACAAGACTTGGGTTCTTTGAAGAAAATTTGTTGACGTGCAGCTGATGTGACAGAAGCAGAATGTCAGCAACACAACAGCAGAAGCAGCCTCCTGTCACTGTCTATACTGGACCAGTCACAATGGATGAGTCCAGTCACAATAATGATCAGCACTTAGAAGCCTTCTGATAGCTTACAGACCACTGCACAATGCTTTAGTGAACTGGACTGTCACTAAGTATTTAAGGAACCTGGGATTTGTCCTTTAAAAGAAAAGATACAGAATCATCCTCAAGCCCCACTAGAGATGAATTGTCCCTCACCCTCAAATAAGACATTTGTTTTTTTGTGTTGTTGGATAGGAGAATGTTTAAAAAAGGTAGAAGATAGCGGCCCTTTCCAAATATGACCATTTTTAGAATATAATCACAAAAAAAAAAAAAAAACCTGATTGAACTAATAAACATAAAGGACACAAATTAAAATGTGTACACTTTTTTTTTTTAATGGTGGAGTCTTTCTTTTAGATGATCCCAGTGCCCTCACTTTTATCACTAAATATACTCCAAAATTCATTCGGTCGGTGTTATGAGGTAGACCAATTACTTTAGATTTGTCAGTTGCAAAATATTCTGTAGTTACAGTACCTACAGTTGCATCTAAAAACAGTCTAGTTTTTAACAGCATGTGGCTATATAGACCATATTATGCCAACCCAGTTTGTGTAATTGTGAGGCTGACGTTGTATTGTATGTATAGAATAACTAACAATACAGTTTCCACACATATTGACTTCTGACATTATCCAGATAAGATTTGATCTGCAGATAGGAACTACATACCCCACTTAAATAAAAATAATTATTTTGCTTTTGAGGAACCATACATGGAAAAAACAAAAAACTGGAATATTTGTTAGCTACTATAGAGAGAAGCTGCTTTCCCTACAACCATTTTATTCCAGTTTTACAAATCATCATGAAGCAATTAAAGAATAATGTCAGTGGACTTCTGGTAGCATAAGGCAATATCCGAACTCTACAGAGGACCCTATGCTACTTGTAACTTTTTGACAACAGACTCACTTCCAAGGTAACTTAAACCTAATTAAATATGTACTGTTATCCTTCTCAGTTGTCATCAAATATTTTCCTCAGTAAAGTTAGAACAATAATAAAACAAGTCTTCTATGTATCAGATGTACAAATAAAGCTGTGCTGGGCTGCGAAATGTCTGACTGGTGAATAATTACCAAATTTAATTATATTCCTATTAGCAAACAAAGTTTTTACAATGTCTTGCCAATATTAAAAAAGGGCACGTGAATAATGTTTTATCTATTTGTGCTAACTAGCTGCTGGTTAGCTCAGCTGGCTAAGCATCCATCTCCGATGTGGGACACCAGTGTTCCCCAGGGGATGAATATTAACACCTTCCAGTTGGGACCTTAGGCAAGACCCTTAACACTACTGCCTAACTATTGTAAGGTGCTTTAGATAAAATTGTTAGCTAAATGATTAATATAATGTAACTTGTTGTGTAAATTTAAAAAAAAAAAAGCTTTTTCATAAATTAGGAGAAGGTAAAATATAAAAAACATATTTGTGTAAAACAAAAGACATGGTTTTTACTGGAAACTGGTAATAGCAAATTTAATTAATTTAAAGGAGTCATCACCCAGAAATTGTAATTTTTCAAGTTAAAACATGTGTATTGGTGTTGGAACGAAGTGTTAACTACCTTGAAAATCTTTCTTTTAAAGACGGTCGAGTTTTACCGTCTGGGCCATTTGTTCACAGCAGAACCGCTAACAAGGGTAAACGCTCGCAAACGCGTGATTTTAAGTTTCTCATGTGATATGATCATCACAGTAATAAGCGAGTCCCTCTTCCACCCCTAAAAGCACCTGCTCAGCCTACCGCAGAGGCCATAACAAATTGTTTGGAGATGTCGACCGTGAGTTAAGCTGACGCAGCTAACGCTAATGCTAGGGGATGAGCCTAAAGGTTTAACTCCCTGCAATGTACAAATGAGCCCCGTGTTTTCATTTTGTTGTAAACGTGCTTCTGCCACCATCTTGGTATCTTCACTTTCGGGTTCAAAGTATGGGTCAAACATTAATGGCTGAATTCCGTAAGCTGCTGCTCGGTCAGGTTCGCTCGCCATCACTTAGCTGTTGATGTTTTGGACACTGAAGCACTGTGCATGCACTGGGCCAGCACCCCTTCTGACTCTGGCCTCCCTGAGGCCAATCAGCGCACACCTCATTAACATTAGTCAAAAGCTTGCATGAACGAGACAAATTTGTGGTATGAGCAAAGGGTCAGAACAAGCTCTATGCTTGTTTTTTGTTTAATAAGTTTAAAAAAATAATAATTTCAAGACCCTTAGAGGACAGTAGGTACATTAAAAGACCAGGTGGTGACACTTTTAAAGATATTTCACAGAAACACATAAAATCAATGGAATAACAGGAAATGAATATGGGGAATTTTTCCCTATGTTGTGCGTTAGAAGGATAGTGAGACAAAATTGGGACAAAAAAAAAAGATAAATAAGGATAAATGATGATGAAAAAAAAAAGTTAATAGAAGAATACCTAGAATACTGAAAGATGAAATTCATTCATTACATATAAAACACAAAAGCTCAGCTAGGTCACTTCTGAGCCAAGGCAAGCCAATAACAAAAACAGTGTAATTGGAAAATGGAAGGAGGCTGTGAGAATGTATGAGCAGCTTTACAGGAACTGTGTCATTTGGGAAAACATGGTGAAGAATCAGTGTGTTTGCAAAACATGTTGTGGTGAAAGCTATGATGTTTAAAATGTGAATGTGACCCACTTGACTAATGCAGCCCTCATTCAATACTGTGACTGTTGTCCATGCATGAAAGGCTGCACAGCCATCTACCACTAATTTAGAAACAGTTTGTATAGCATCACATCAGTAGCAACTATACAACCAACACAATAAGTTACTCTAGACTAAATCAATGGCAAAGCCTTTAATGATAAGTCATTTGTCTGTCTTTAAGAATAAGGGTGCTACAAGCTAGTAAGCCTAATTGGAAGTGTAATCCATTTAGATAAGTGAAAGACCTTAGAGTAAAAAACCTGTCTGGGTTTGACTGACATGAACTCAGCAATCAGCAGAACTGCTGAGTGGTAAGCTATGTTTCAGGCCCACAGAGCCCAATAAGACCAAACTCTATGAAAACCTGTCAGAGACGCTAGTTGCTCTGACTAAACTGAAAGATCCCGGTTCACTCAGACATCCACATCCCATTACACCGCACCCATGTATCAAAGAAGAAACTAAACGTGCTTTGTACTGTCGCTAACTTTAATGTGGACAAAAGTTATTTGTAAATATTACTGTAGTTATGACAACTTAATATGAACCAACATGTACATTTTTATTACTTAAGATGTTTTAAGTAAAATATTGTAATGTTTTGTTAAGACAGCATTGCAGGTCTATACAATATTTTAACAACTCCTATCTATATTCCCAATTACAAGGTATCAACCACAACAATCCCTAATCCTTTCAGACCCAGCTGCGTAAAGAAATGTCTCCATAAAGAAACCAGGAAATATGAGACCATTTCATTTTAACTCATGCACTCGTGTAAAAAATGTGTAATGTTTAAAGTTCTGATCAAAGATGTTCAGGAGACAATTCTAGACAACACTGTCATAAATCATGTTCACCGCATTTAAATCCATGAGTTATGATGAAATGCCCCTCAGCTAGAAAGCGAGCTTGTTTTTGTTTACTTCTATTTGACACTCTGGTTGAGTATGTCAGCTTAAAATTTGGCAAAACCTATTTGGAAATCCGAGAAAATTGGATCCAGATGAACGGTCATTATATTGAGCGAAAGGAAAAGGAAAAAAAAAGAGTTTAACTTCCAAACTGCACATGTTGCAAAAATTATACTTACAAAATGATGCACAAGACATGAACTCACAGAGCTGAGTCTTGTGCATATAAGATTTAGCAGTTACATCAAGAAATGAAACAATATGTTTGCATATGCATAGAAATACCTGATATTGTTCTCACATCGGTGAGACGTAGGAGAGCCTGAGTTAATTATGAAAGCCAGTCTGCACTCTGAGGTACTCAACAAGATCAAAGTGAATCAAAAACCCACCTACACTCTCATTTCAGATGAGTTACAGAGGAAATTGCTCTGTAAGCACTTCCTCTGTTTCAGGATCAGAGTATGTTGAAGGTAATTTTTTTGGCTGTTTCTAAACTTCAGCAACAAAATATAATACAATAAAAGATTATTAGCCAACAAATTCAACATCATATTGTTATGCTGTGCGGACACAAAGGGTGTCTGCTTCTTAAAATTTGCCACAACATAAAGTGGAGACTAAAAGAGGCCCACACTCAATAAACACAGAGCACAAGATTAAAGCCTTGCTGTGGAATACTAATGGTCAACATAATTAGGAAACTGAAACTCATGATAAGTTGACTGATATGGAGGTAGTGGACAGCAGTGAGTCACTTATAGGTTTGTTAGTGTGACCTTGGGGTGGCAGAATAATGAGGGAGGTCTTGAAATAACTGACAAAAAAAAATAAAAAATCCTAAAAGATTAATTACCATAACCATAGACATACCAAGAGTTATACACATGATACACACATCCCACTTACATGGTCCACCCAACCAGTTAATTTACTTTAATCTGCAGTATCCATCTCTGAGGACAGCAAATCTGCAGCAGCAGTTTTATGCTTGCAAGCAGCTACAGTCCTGCCCCAGAACAGCAGGGAATGCAATCAAACCCTTAAGTGTTGCATTCCCTTGCTACCAACGCAGAGTGAGGAGATTTGCCACATCTGGGCATATTTTCAGTGCAGAGATTACCTACGTCTGATGCCTCTGCAATGCCAGCATTTATGATGTTGCAGGGGTGAAGGCTTTCTAGCTGCTGTGCGGATCAGGCTCTGAGGCATGCAGTTGGGGGATATCTGTCTCAGATCTTTACTATCAGCACATCGCAAACAGGCAGCAACACCAGCGTGCGACAATCACAGCTGGAAAATGAAAAGTGCTGTGAGGCAAACAAACTCCATTAATACATATAGCGGCATGAAGGACTCCATGGACACAGATGTCAGAAAACATTGATTCAGATGGATAGTTTTATCATTTATTTCAATGCTAAGCTTTGACTTGAAATGGGATTTGAAATAAAATCATCAGATCTTTGGGTAATTTTGTATGAAAAAATTACTTTACCAAACAATCATCTTCTTGATTTAATACCACAACAGTAGAACATGAGTTTTAATAGCTGTTATGATCTTTTATGAAAGACCATTTCGAGAATAATATGAAATGGTAACTCTGTTTATTCTGATACCCCCAACACAGATACAGATATCTACTGCACTGTACCATGCACAAGTTTTAAGTACTTTAATTGTTATTATTATATTGTTTTTGCTGTATGATTCAACAGATACCTCCAACATTTCTTTGCTGAAACCAAAAATATACAGATTATAAAGAATTCTGAGTAAGGAAATTAAGAAGTCATCCAACAGTGGCTGTGCTTTCAAACAGCTCTTAACTGAGTAGATATGTACTGATCGATCAGCTGGTGACCTGAATTGGGCATATTTCAGCCTGACCGGCCATGACCGGTGGCCAGCTGGCCCTGTGTCAGATTATGTGTTATATGTTCACTTACATGAGCTGATAGATGCATCATGCAATAAAACAGACAGTAACATGACAGCCAAACTCACATTCTCTTATTTCTGCTGTGGACAGTGTTGACCATGACCCCCACCTGTGGACGTCGGGCCGTCATACCACCATCATTGAGTCTGTTTCTGATCGTTTGAGCAGACACATGCACATTTGTGTCCTGCTGGAGGTCATTTTGCAGGGCTCTGGCAGTGCTCCTGTTCCTCCTTGCACTAAGGCGGAGGTAGCGGTCCTGCTGCTGGATTTTTGCCCTCCTACGGCCTCCTCCACGTCTCCTGATGCACTGGCCTGTCTCCTGGTAGCGCCTCCATGCTCTGGACACT
>JBAMHW010000020.1:5271767-5284706 GCA_037177495.1 Rhadinocentrus ornatus | reverse complement strand
GTCCCACATTATGCATTATATCTAAAGGTTTTCTCTCAGTTTTATGTGTCCTCATAGCCTGTGTATGAGGCCAAATAATTAAAGAATTCTGTCTCCTCTCTCACTTGCTTGCTCCACTTTTTAAAGACTGTGTCCTTAATCAGGTGAATCTGAGATCCTTCCCCTTGTGACATCACAAAGGGAAATAAAACATTCCCCCTGGCAGTGGATACTGTCATTGACTTGTCCCCCCAGCTAGCTGAGCTTACCCTCTAAAATCACAGAGTGGGCGCCAGCGAAAGCCAGATGCTTTCCCCTTGAGGGGTGAGGAAAGGCACCACCCATGAACATCTCAAGGTTAAGACACAGAACCTTCCCACCTTTCACTCCAACTGCAGCTGCATTCAACTCCATGAGGTCAAAAATAGATATATAGGGGTAATTTTTTTTTTTTTCTGTAGACGGAAGCATGTAGTAGTTGCTAACTTAAGGTAATTAACAGCAAAACATTATTATTGATAAAGTAGGTGGTCCCTGTTTTACAAATAGAACACTTGCAAGCTCTGCTTAGTTAAAATCTTATAATGATGTTGAATTCTGTTATTGCTGAGCTGGCTTTGAAAATAGAGAGACCAGTTTGTAATCTAGCTGTTATCATCAATGAAGAAAAAAGACTTAATTATCAGGCCATCACTTTTGTCACCTGTATACAGATTGAGACAGGACAGGAAGAGAGGACCGAGATCTGCTGAGGAGCTAAGTCTGGAGAAATAAATAGGAAGTCTGACTGTCAAAACTGTGGAGTTCAATGACTATATTTAAAGAATTGAAACAACTGTTAACCTGCCTGTTAAAGAGGACATGGAGATCCAGAAAAAGCTAGGCACATGTATGATGAACGTGACCAAACAGATCCAGAGATAGAAGAAGCAACTCAATCTGCTGGTTTGGTAGATTTAGATTTAAAAGCCACAACACCCACAGAGATGACCCTGAACAGCTGCACAGAACAAAGCACACCATCCCATCCCATGGCAACGCTTAGGGTAAAGAGTAAATAAAGAGTTTAATTCTTTCCACGTTTCCATTTTGTCCATTTTCACTGTGAGCATTAAGTTTTTTCTTGGGTTCTTCTACTGTACTCTACAGGAAAGTAAAAGTACAGAGTAAAATCGTATCTTGGTTGATTAAATTTAAATTTAAATTTAAAGTGCAGAAATTTAATAATTTTTCTTAAGACCTGTGACAGGCTGCCCATGGTGGTTTGTAACCTTACAGCAAGAAGGTTGCCGGTTCAGTCTTTACTGGGCCTTTTTATGTGGCCTTTTTTGTCTCCTTGTCCACAAATGATTAACTCCCACTGTCCAAAAAAAAACCAACATGTAAATTGGTGCTTCTATGACTATAAAAGTAAAAAATGAGTGATATCTTGGGTGATGGTTCCAGTTTTATAAGGAATTGGAGCTGAAAGCAAGCATGCAATTGAAATTTTTTTTCTCACATATTACTCTTGCATACTCCATCCAGATGCATTACTTATCTCATATAATGCTTTGAGGCCTACTGTCATGCGAGTAAGTTTTCAGTAGTTTAGATCTTCAAGCTTATAAATGCTAGATTTTGCGAGCACATGCACGCACACACAGACATTTTGCAGTGAGGCTGACCTGTTAAAGCAGCCACAAGCTGAGTTTTCTTAAAAACTGAAGGTAGTTTTAGATTTTCAAATTATGAGATGCCTTCATTTGACTCACCAACAAAAATATGAAGTATAGATATTTGACGTTTTTTGTTTTTTTTTCCATTTTCCTCTGATGTTCATTGTCTTATAACATTAGGATCTATCCAAAGCAATGTGTGTAGAACAACGTCTAACACAGACTCATCAACATCAAATCTATGTCGTGCTAATTTGACAAGACAGCAGCATCAGTCATCATAACCTCCCATCAAGTCCTCATTGACAAGGTGGGAAGCTGCCATGTGATGTTTGAATGCAATATCAATGGTAAGCTAAAATCAATGCAGACATTCTTCAAACTGGTAAATGATGTTCTGGCTGACAGGGGTGCACTGGGGGCTCCAGTATCGCTAAGCAGGACAGGCATTTCTTACCAGATGCAATTGTCATCTATTATGTCTCTTAACACCTCCACCAATGCCACCCTTCTCTGCTACATTCTTGCATGTACAGACTTAAGGTCTCTTTAGGCATTGTGATGTCTTTGTAAAGAAAGGAGGAGAATACTTTAGTTGAGAAAATGCTTAATTTTCCATGTAATTATTAAAAAGTAGTTTTACGTTTAAATTCCCATTAAGTATGTCTGCAAATTATTATTAAACTCATTTTATCCTGTACAAGGACTTTTGTATTATATATATATATATACATATAATTGTATATATATATGTAAAATTGTAATTCTAGCAGCCAATCTCAAATAAGTAAAAAGTAATAGGACAACAAACTCTGGGGACCACTACAACTTCTAACTTCTACAGAATAATTTCATTCAGGTGTATGAAACATCTCTGACAGTACTTATGAATTACAACAATCATAAAATAAACGTCTTGTTTTGATTATCAAATTGAATCAATTAAAAGCACAGAAGTCACTAATGATTCAATTTACACTATAAGTTGGGTCTCTGATTGCATTCTTTGTTGAATGTTTTCCTAACAGCTAGACCCTTTAAATGATTGCATGTATGCAGCTGTATATCTGGGCTGTAGGTTGGTAGATCTTACTTGATTATAACAACACACTTGGGCTGTTAAAAAAAAAAATGAATAAATTCACAGTTGCTACTGATTTCTTTTAGATAAGAAGCTTTCACTTAATATTTGCTTCTGTCAATTTTGATGTGATGTAACAACATTTCATTCTAATCATTGTTTACGTATTTTATATACTTCTCTTTCATTTGGAAATAAAAGAAAAATAAATAATTCACCATAAATCCTGTAGTCTTACGGCTCCTGGTCTGCCATTCTCTGTGTGCACTAACCTGTTTTGTTGCAGATCCTTCTGCACCGTCTGCATTGACATGCATTTCTCGGTCTGACTACACCATGCTGGCTGGAAGGATGCCCAGCTCTGCTCCACAGATCAATAGACTCTGTTTTCTATTTAAACCCCGTACTCTCTTCATTCACTATAGATGCTTTCTGACCCAAAAAGCTTCTCACGTTTCCTATTGTGCTATTTTATTTATTTATTTTTTCCCATCTTCATTTATTATCTTGCTGTCTGCATTTATACTGATGGTTCCTAGAAAGGGTTGTAAGCCAGAATTAGGCTAAAAATAAAGTTGATACCGATTGACCTACTGGAGAAATGCAAGTTTGTTATTGATGTTAATGCTCTGGTTCAAACTGGAAAATCCTCCCTTTCTCACACACATGCAGTTTTGACTGCAATTTTCATTGTAAGGATTCTAACCTGTTTATCCAAGTCAGAATAAGCTCACTTAAAAAAAATAATAATAATATGTCTAACAAAACTATTTGAAGCTGTGTGTGGATGTTATTTTCTTTTTTAGTTGTAGTGACATTTGCCCACTTGCTTGGACTGTTCCATTATGCAATTGTCCAATGGAAGAAAGAACTCTTTTCTTAGAGGAGCACAACTTGGGAAAGGCCATTGTACTGATGAAGCATCCTTGACTTTGAGAAACAATCTCTATTATCCCTCCTCAACCACAAGGATGCAACAGCGAATGACAGATGGACAATTACATAAAAGTGACAAGCTGCACAAGATTTAAATTACACTACAAGGAAATCACAATATAATGAAATTTGAAATGCATACAAAAGTAGCAAAAACAGATGTAGACGGATGACTCATAGCTAACAACTTTTAATCACCCGGCAGTTTGATAAGCTGCTCAGCATCCTGTTAAAAACTACTAGTTTTTGCATAGCAATCTGTACAGCTGATGGTAATAAAAACCCAGGATCGTTTTATTGATAAACCGACAATAAAATTAGCTACTTACAGAAGTAACACCTATACACACCAGCTGAAGCAGTCGCAAGAGGAAAAACATTGTTTTTAGTACTTCCAGAGGAATAAACAGGACCGATTTGATCTCTAGTATTTATCCTAAAGCAATATGAAGACGAATGACCGAAGTGGCTTACCAACTACCCATTTGAAACTGATGGTCTAGTCTCTGTCAAAGGAGCTTATCTTCAACTGATGTACACTTCGTCCCTGTTTTTCAATCATTCAAAAATCCCAGACCCATAGTAAAAAAAAAAAAAAATTATACTTCATTTTGTTCAAGCCCATCTCTAGTGGCTTCATTTATATTATAAGGTTCTTCACAGTATTATCTTAGTATTGTCATGTGACCAAACTGTAATTTCACTTCTAAATTTAATTAGCATTTCAAACGCACAATAATTCCCTCTGCCAATCCATGTCTCATTAGTAGTCTCCGTTGAATAAAATCAAGTTGCTTCATTAACATAGGTACATTCCTGTGAGTTTCAGCAGTTCTTGTTCATGCTGCTTCTCTTCTGGTGTTAAACTGAATAACATTAGACGCTGACTATGGTTGAAACATAGAATGCTGCTTTTTTTGTCATTTTTTTCCCCACAATGATGCCAAAGGCAGCAAATGCAGCTTGTGTCACTATTTGAGTTGCCTCAGGCAGAAAACAAAGGCAGCAGAAAACACTTTTTCCGTCAACACTCAAAGTCTTGTTAATACTTTAGAAATTATGCAAATATTGGCTAAAAATACTTTTGATTGTACCTTGATCTCCATATGATTGAAATGAATAAAAAAAAATCCATGAAAATGTTGAGAAACAATTTAGTCCATCCATTAACACAACGAGAGTTATTTATTTGAGGTAAGACAATAATAAAAAAAATATATATATATATTTTTGGCTTCTAAGACACAAAATCATCTAAGCATCTTTAAAATCATCCTGAGCTGGAATGTTAACATTTAGACAACTATTCTGTTAATAAAAAAAATGCAAAACGAGCTGTTGTAGAGGCGACAGTGCATCAAGAGTAGCAAAACACTGGACTTGGTGACTTAGAAGATAACAGTGAAAGAATACAGCCACCAAGATTAAAAAAGAAATAAAAAAAAAAAGGATTAAAGAAAACATCTGTTTATAAAATGAGACAGATGCCCTGGGGAAGTTTAAATCCTGTAAAATAAAAAAATAAAAAAGGCAACAGATTATATTGTCTGAGCAGTGATGTTGCATGTAACAGATGGATGAGTTAATAGTGGAATAGGTGTGCATAAATGTGACACATTTCTCCTTACAACTGATTAAAATCTATTTTAGATTAAACAATACAGAGTTACTGTTTTGTTCACGTAAGTCATTCATTCAGCTTAAAGCTATTTAATATCCAGATATCATATAAAGTGATCTATGGAGGTTAATGATAAATATTTGAACTGGGAACATTGTGAAAATATTTCCTCTTATTCCTTTTCTGATAATGACAAAGATTCAACATTTAAAAAATAGTGAAATTCAAAAGAACTTTAGCATTTCAAATATGAGAAAACTTAACTATTTAAGTAGGGGTCAAAAGTAAGTCTTTCCTACCTTTGAGCTACATTGTGGAGTGGTCGCTCCTTATTCAAAACTTTAGTTAGTTTAATGAGAAGAAGTGTGATAAATTGCTAATGTTCCATTTAAATGTCTCTGCTTCTGTGTACCTCAAGTGTGAGTTAAGTTCTGACATAAAAGTGATGAGGATTTAAGAAGTTGTATCCCATGAGTTCCTCAGCTGCTTCCAATACTGTCACTTCAGTACTGCCTGACTCTTTGCTCTTAAACCTAAGCTCATTATCTCAAAGACTTAAAGTGAAAAGTGATATTACCACAGGACCTCTCTTCAACATGCAGATTTATATTTCACTCATCATTTCTTCTCCGGAGAAAGTAGTTCCCATAAAGGACTTGTAAGAGGAAGTAATTTAATTAAAACTAGTTCACTTAATGGTATGACTAAATGGTGCCCTTCATGAAAGTTGCACAGCTAATGACAAAAGTCAGTCTACAGTGGATCTGATGAAAGGCAAAAAATGATGTACTGCATGGACAATGTGGTGTTGAAGACCATCACATCTTCAACATTTTGACAAGTACAACTAAATCAAAGGGTAGACATGGCCAGAATTAAGGTGGATTTATACTCGCGCTGCGTCGATGTTTGTGTCACCGCGGTGGCCCGACGCGCACCTCTTCCAGACCTGATGTGCACCCCTGCTACGCAGATGGTAACATGTTTGTACTTCCTTATGATCGGTCAATTTTGAGTAAAGTTTATCCAGATATCTGGATTATCTCGCTGAATTTGTGCAGTAATCGCCATTGCTAAAAACAACAATTGGTAGTGTGGGAGACCAGGGTTCAAATCCCCCCCAGGGGACGAACATTAACACTTTCCAGGTTGGTCCTTAAGGCAAGACCCTTAACGCTACTGCCTAACCATTCTAAGTTGCTTTGAATAAAAGCATAAGCTAAATGCCTGTAATGTAGGTTGATGAGAGGCTGATCCACTTATTTCTTCATTTTCTTCTACAAGTTAATAGACACTGAGCCATACTGGACACCATTGTTGTTTTAAAATAGAAAATACGTACAGGAATTGAAGTGAACCATCAAAAGAACTCTGACCTGGTGAGTTTACCGGTCGATACCACCCCTCCTGCCACCTTTACATTAGGAGAAGAAACTGCAACACAACACCAAAATGACGCATAACTCTTACGCTCGAGCGCAAGAGCAAACTCACCAGCGTCAGCTATGTCGCAGCCAATCGCACGCAGATGCCACGCGAGTATAAATACGCCTTTACACAACCAAGGGCTGTAACCAAACTTGCTGAACTTGAGTTCATGGGGTTGTTTTCATTCTGACAGTGTCCAGCTAAGCTGAATAAAACAATCTTTTAGGGAAAATGAGAAAAGATAATGGATTTGCATTCGCCCATGGAGACTTCTTGATTTTCTTCCCATTTAATAGAAATGTTGGTATTTTGAAAGTGTAAAGATGACATGTTATTGGAAGCAATTCATTTATGTCATCAATGTGGGTTAAGGGGGAGAGAAAGACTAGAAAGTTGTCTCCGTTTGACATTTGTTAAATAAAGGACAAATCAAGGCAAATGGATGCCACAATTACAGCAATCAGTAGATCTTTATTTATGTTTCATCCCAGTTGAATTAGAGACAAAGAAAACAAATAATACATTATGAATTCACACTGTTGCAGAGCTGTGTGCAGAGGCATACATTATAGGCACTTCAGTGAAGCATGAATCAGCACAGATGAGCTTGTCCATTTTAACCGTCTATACTATTGCTTTTACAAAGCTTTACAAATTTGAATAACATTTAGTTTTCTTTTATTGAATGCAGAGAATATACAGCATTAATTTGCACATATTGACAGCTATGGTTATAAAGTAGCTCGAAGGCTCCATGGCGACAGGCTCTTTTAAAATGTCAAAAATGTATTACAACACATGATGGCAGTAAACAGTTATTGAAATCTCTTTCCTTTAGGGCTTGGAAAATACATCATGTGTATTTTGCTGTCACTGTAAATTAAAGTAATTATTTCACTCATGTCTTCAACTGATGATTCTTGCGCTGACTTACAGAAAGATTTTTAGTGAGTTTCGGCTTGAGTAAAGATGCTCTGACTTTGTTTAGAAAGGCTCACATGTTCATGCTTAACTGGAGAAAACAAATATTCCTGCCTCCCGGGCTGAACAGTGTGCCAGGCCTGTTAGCATTTTGACAGTTTCATGTATTAGACCACATGCTCTTGGCAGCATTGTTCTGACAGCGTGGTTGCCTTAGATTGAAAGCAGGTCACACTTTACAAATAACACTCCTGTGTTTCCTGCTGGTTGACTAATACATTACAGTACAAGTAGCTTTGGACACTTGCATGTTGTCAGTGGCAGTTACAAATGACTTTATGCCATACAGAGCATCAGTTACCTTTGGGGTATATGTCGGTACTTTGATTACACATAATAAAGTGATCAAATATGGAAAAGCTATTAAAAAAAAAAAAAAAAAAAGCAAAGATAATGTTTCAACATCTCTCTCTCTCTCTCTCTATATATATATATATATATATATATATATATATATATATATATATATATAGTACAGTATTTCCAATAGAGATTTAATTTAAGAGAGATTTAATTATTTTTAGTTGTTTTGTGTTTCAGATGCATGCCCTTTTCTTTACCCAGCTTTACAACACAGAAGGGGCATCCTAATTGGACCAAACAAATAATAACAGCCTACACATGAACCCAATAGCTTTGGAGGGTTTTGGTACATTTTGGCATCCACTAATTAAAAGACTAGTGTGAAAAAAAAATCTGATTGTGGATCGGATGACTTCGACATGCTGTGATAATATTTTCTAAGTTCTGAGCCATTTGCTTGATTGTATGAACACTTATCTTTTAGACCTGTGGTTAAAGCATGGATGATAGTTATTTGTCATATCGCACTAATGATTTAACAGAATAAATAATGGAATAAATAATGAAAATCAAAATAACCATCTAAAAAGACATTTTCACTGCAGAAATACTGTATTCTAGTATTTGATTTATATATTGCACCATGTGGTATTTTTCTGTGTGCACATATTATGATTCAGATTCAGCCATCACACATGGTCTCTTGATATAAGCTTATTTAATTCTTAATTCCAATACTTGAAAGTAGGGATGCACGATATATCGGCATTAATATCGGCCGATGTTAGTAATTCTTTACATATCGGTATCGGTCCGACAAGCAAAACTGGGCCGGTATTAACAGCCAATATTTATTTTATATAACAGCGATGCAGCACTGCATAGTGGGATGTAACTGAAGCTAAAAGCAATGTCAGCTTTGTGGTAATTTTTCACGATGTCAAAAGAAGATACTCCATAAGCAGTATGCAGTATTTGCAAAGTTTAAGTGATGCAAGGGGATGCCGTGTCAAATCATTCAACACCACAAGTTTAATATGTCATCTGAAAAAATACCATCTAGAAGCTCAAACACCATTGTTTGAGGCCGCCCCTATTGTTTGCATCGTTTTTACTTTGTACAGAATCTGATAATCTCAAACCTTTTTAAACAAAATATATATATCGACATCGGTAAATATCGGTTATCGGTCATAACAACAATATTAATATCGAAAATCAGTATTGGCCAAAATTTTCATATCGGTCCATCCCTACTTGGAAGTGCCCATTCTAAAGTAAAAAGGTGGAACAGTGTTAGCGAATCTAGTGGGAGTGGGCTTCCTAGCTTTACTGCAAAGGTAATTGTTCAACTCCTCTTTGCTTACATGTCTTACAGAGTTCAGAACTAGCTAGTGGATTGACAGCAGCACAATCAGGTCCAGGGTATGAAAGATGGGAATGTGACTAGACCATTTATTTCAGGATTGTAGGTTTTGCTGTGGTGTCCGAAGGGTCAACTCTACTAAATGTCTCCCAGTACGACTTAAAAAGATTACTCATTATACCATGACCGCCTCATTGTTCTGTTTAAAAGCCTTGATAAGCCAGTCACAACTCATCACTCTATAGAAATGAAGCAATGAGAATTGTCCTTTCCGTCAGCATTTCCTCAAACTAAACGCCTGACAAATTAATTGAATACTAAATTATTAATAGACTCTACCTATATAGAGTTTGTACCTCACCCTCATACTGAACCACAGGGATTGTCATGCCTTCCCTCATTAGGACAACTGGTTCCACCAAGACCATGACCCGTTGTAATCTGAGCTCTTGTCATAATTCTTCTTTGTGTTGCTTTAACAGTGAAATTTTTCTACCATGATCTGGGAACAAGTGTCTGTGAAATCTGTAAGTCTTGTTTGTTTTTTAGCATTTGGTAGATTACCCTAATCTGAATATCAAAGAGGTTGTCAATCAAGACATGGATGTATGGAAAAGCAGTGCCTGTCAAGGTAAAGGTCTAAAAGACATGAGAGCCCTTATTGTAAAAATACACTGACCACCCTCTTTGGCATGACAGGTCCAAGACCTTTCCTATGTGGAAATTCTCTAAAGGAGAGAAATAACAGAATGGCCTGCTGTCAAATGTCAAACCATGAAATCCTTCACTTTGCTGGAAGTGTCATTGAGTGATGTGCTCCACTCCCCTAAAAGATGGCTGGGCACTTCATATTTAAAAAGCCTCTCAAGAATTCATTTTGTGACAGGTTCAATGTGTATGTTCTGGGAGAAATATCTGAAAACTGACATGTCTATGGCAAGCCAAATACTTGAGTGACAAAATAATTCTCCATTAATAGAGCAGGTCACTAAAATCCTTTTTTTCTCAATGCTTTGCATGACACTGTACACAGTAGACATATGCAGCATCTTACAATGGAAGAAAAACAAATTTTATAAGAGATATTGGAGATGGGGAGATCAGGTTCAATGTTTTTGCACATTTAAAAAAAAATCCCCATTTTTATCAGATTAATTTAACATTGAATATCAACAGGTCTAGTTCTGTTAATTGTATTTTCTTAAAGCACAAATATTCAGCTTAAGTACATTGAAGTTACTAAAATTCATTGGCATGCAAATTCTTAATGTGTGAGTAGGCATGTCATGTGGTGAGAAAAACCCACCTTTTTTAACGCAATTTTTAATTGTTTATCATCGACATGGTTTGTACATGTACATTTCATCTCCCCGATTGTCTGCATTCCACATTCTGCAGTAAGACTTCAATCAAATGCTAAATAAATCTAAAGTGAATATAGAGAAGCTAAACAGTGAGATCATTAGAAGTCTCAAACGAAGACAAAGAAACCTATATTTCCAACCATGTCACTGGGCTGCTTGAAGGATATATTTTATGATCTGTTGTCCTACAATTATGCAGTAGTAGTAGATGATGTAAAATGAAGATGCATGTCTGGAAAGTTAAAAGTAAGGTTAATAAAAGTTCAGTGGTGTTATACCAGTGAACTCTCTTTAAAAATAAAAAAAAATTAAAAACTATCAGTTTAATCACAGAGTGGTCATGCAGAGCAATGAATTTCATCATTTCTGTAATCATTTTGACTTCACAGAATTTTACTTCTCTTTTCCTCCAGTATATGCTGATGATTATGCTGAACTTGACTACTGATTCAGTAGTATGAGGGAAAAAAAGCTTGCTTCTTGCTGTAAACAGAAAGCCAACGTGATTATTAAGAGGTTCAAACGTTCAAACCCAACAGCCTGAATGACTAAAATATCAAAACCTAATTGCAATTTTTCCGACAGATATTTAAATTGCAATTAGGTTTGTGATTAAATCTTTTAAATTCCTGCTTCCACATAGTATTTGTGGCACGGGCCATAGAATTTTCACCCAGAGGAAGGGATTTGTACAACAATCAGACCATGCCACCCTGGGAATTTCAACCAGGGAAATACATCTAGGTGCTATACTTGGCAGAGACAACAGTTCCAGAAAAGAATTAATTATTTAAATTTTAATTTTAATTTAAAATACTATAAGTAAAAGAACCATAAAGCAGCAGGGAAGACAAAACAGGGCTGAGACCTACTTTGATGGAGGGGTCCAAACAAAAGGAGAAAAGAAGAAGGTGATAAAAAACTAATTTAATTGATTGTTTAATACAAATCTAAGCAAAATATATAAAACTGATAAAATTCCTATTATTCAGGCACACACACATTAAAATGGCAAACTGCAGCCAATGGCGGAAATCACACTGGCGATCAGGTCTTCGCCACCAAGAGTAATCAAAGGGTTTTTGAAGCAAAGCAAGGCTTATCCAAAGCAAAAGTCCTCCCAAAACAAAGATCCTCTAAAGCAAACAGCAGTGGTCTTCTGCAGGAAGTTATATGGTCCTCTCCTCCAGTAATCGGCTGGTAGATGAACAATTCCCAGAATCCATCAATAGTCACAAGTGTGTCCTGCTATTTGCTCATGCAGATTTTTTTACATTCTGCATGGACCATTACTGCAAGAGATGACATCAAAATATGAACCACTCTATACTATACTAACAAGGATGCAAATTAAAAACAGGATTGGCTTTACTTTCCAGCTGCAAGATACAACCTGTGGCCAAAGCACTGAAGCCTGAAGGTTATATTTCCTTTAAACAGGTGTATACTTTGTAGTAAAAACTATCTCTTATTTACACCACAGTGCATCATTACTCTACATGCTTTCTGTATTGCACATGGAAGAGTTTCACCTAGATGTGTTACATACAGAGAAGTGCATGGACACAGATAATCACACTCCAACCAGCAGACAGACAACACGTCAGACAATATGTTGCTTCAGCCACCCCAAAAGCAGGCAAATATGTGTTTTTAAATTCTCATTCATGTCATGTTATGCTGAAAAATTCATGTTTATCGCAGAGACGCAGCTGAACCAGCTGAATCTACCTTCGCTGTAGTAATTTCTGAGTATGTCTTAAATGGATCCAATATTCTATGTAGGTTTTGATGATGATCATCTGAACTTTTAAAATATTTAGAGCGACTCTACTCAGTAAAAATCATCTTTTATCATCTTTAGTAAATTCATCGTGACATTTCAGAAGTTACACAATTAAATAAAATGCATTTTTGAAGTCAATGGATGTGCACTTCCAAGTCTCTTTAAATTGACTTGCATATGCCTGTTACATACGATATAGTTTAGAAAGCTCAAAATATTACGGAACTAACCCCAATTTTTCCCTGTACAGTGGCATGACTGTGCTGAAAACTTCCTTTTATCCCATCAGTATTCTCAGTTATCATTTGTTATGAAAAGGGTGAGTGTCATGTGTGGCGGGTGGTGGTGAGGACCCAAATGCAGGCAGGAGGCAAAATGGTGCACGTGAAAAGGTTTATTCTAAACTCAAGACAAGGATCCACACACAACAGGGAGT
>JBAMHW010000020.1:5216909-5236889 GCA_037177495.1 Rhadinocentrus ornatus | reverse complement strand
ATAGTGTGCTGTGGACTGAAGATGGAACCTGAACTTAGCTTTCATTTATTGGAAAGGTGTTTCATTAACATCTTAACACAAGATAGATAAATTCATTATTTTATTACTGTGACAATAAAACCTCCACTGAGGACAGTCCATGCCCTTGAGTATTATTTTTTCTCCTGGGATCAACTTGCCCTAGTGTCAAATGAGAGAAAAAATATATGCTCCACTTTTCCTTCACAACAAAATAAAGTTAAGAGCCACAAATAAATGCAGACCAACAAGCTCGTGGTTTTTTGGTGGTTTGATTTCCCTTTTATAAAAAACTTCACAAGGAGTTTTGAAAGTTTTCTTGGTCTTAAGCAACTACATTACAGATTGGGGATCTATGTCACAATCATAATTTTTATTTATTTTTAATTTTTTTGCATGATTGTTGTCAAAAAAATAATCCCGATTTTATGATCATGGTTATTATGCATTAATTTATTTAACAACACAATAAGCATGTAAAATCAATAACCAAAGTAACAAAGTAACGTAACCAAAGAAGTTGTATTCCAACAAAATTCCCTTTGCTGTGAAAACAATATATGCAGTATATCAGTGTAACTGCAGCTTGAAACATGCAGTAAATAATACTGGAAGTGGAAAGAAAACCATAAATTTGTAATATAAACCTTTGTTTCTACAGCGGTTTAAAATTATCTGCGAGCCAATTCTGCAGCAGCGCCAGGCATGCTCCATGAGGTCATCAGCGCTCTGGAGACCGCTAATCCTGATGCTATGTTTATTGCTGCAGGCGACTTTAATCAGTGTAACCTACGGACTGTACTTCCCAGATACCATCAACATGTTGACATTCCCACCTGTGATGAGAACGCTTTGGATCATGTATACACCAATATAAAGGGTGAATATAGGACATCGGGACCACTTCTCTTTGTTCCTGTACCTGGCGTACAGACAAAGACTCAAACAATCTAAACCAATCACCAAACAGGTTAAGCTCTGGACACCTGAGACTGAGGGCATACTGCAGGACTGTTTTGCTACTACAGACTGGGAGGTGTTTAAAGCTGCAGCCACTCTGAAGGACTCTTTTGTCAGTGTACAGGACTATGCTGACTTTGTGACTGGGTACATTAGCACTTGTGTGAATAACATCATGCCCACCATACAAATCAGGAAGTTTCCCAACCAGAACCCTTGAATAAACAGTCATCATATGCTGCGTGCTCGCTCCACTGCATTTAAATCAACGCAATGAGACTGCAAAGTACGGACTGAGGAAGGCCAACAGAGCAGCCAAGAGGCAGTAGAGAGAGAAGCTGGATGACTTTTACTCCACTGCTGAGCCCGGGGGCATGTGGCAGGGTCTGCAGCACATCACAGACTACAGGAGCAGCTCCAGTACCATCAGCGCCACAGACAGTCTGCCTGATGACCTCAACACATTTTACATTCGCTTTGAGATCTCCACCACCCACACAGAGAGGAGGCTCTCAGACACCTGGAGAACAACACCCCCCTCCCCACCACCAGTCGTCTCATCAATCCAGATGAACAAAGCTCTGAGGGGGATCAAACCTTGCAAAGCGGTAGGGCCAGACAACATCCCTGGACGAGCCCTCAGAGCATGTGCCAATGAGCTGACAAAAATTCTGACCTCCATATTCAACCTCTCCCTCAACCAGAGAACTGTTCCATCTTGCTTTAAGACCACTACCATTGTCCACCTCACCAAAAAGAGCCTCCCTAGCTGCCTGAATGACTCCAGGCCATTAGCACTCACTCCAATCATTATGAAGTGCTTCGAGAGAGTGATGATGACCCACATTCAGAGCTGCCTACCAGACACAGTGGACCCCTGCAGTCAGCCTACCGGTCTAACAGGTCCACCTCCGATTCTATTGCTGCAACCCTGCACATCTCCCTCCAACATCTGGAGAACATGACTTCAGACAGCCAACACTGGCACACCACAGGGATGTGTCCTCAGCCCCATCCTCTACACCCTGTCCACCCATGACTGTGTGGCCTTCCACAAGGACAACATCCTGAAGTTTGCGGACGACACTGCTGTAATAGGATGCATCCCTGATGGGGATGAAGCAGCCTACAGGAGGGAGGTAACCTCTCTGGTAACATAGTGTGAGGACAACAATCTCACCCTCAACACGGACAAGACCAAGGAGAAGATAGTGGACATGAGGAAGGAGAGGAACCCGCATCAGCCACTGCTGGAAGTGGAGAGAATGAGCAGCTTGAAAAATCTGGGGGTCCACATCAGCGAAGACCTCACCTGGACACACCACACAGCTGGTGAAGAGAGTTCAGCAGTGGCTGTACTTCCCGCGGAAGCTGAGGAAGTTCAGCATGTCACCAAATATCCTCAGAAACTTCTACAGCTGCTTGGTTTAGTCTATGCTGAAAATGCGTCACATTGTACTTTAAGGCCAACCAGAGTCATGCACAATAACATAATTGCAAATGATACAATAAGTTGATTTCAGTGTTACGTTGGGCAAAGAGCATCATCTAAGCCAGTTACTGTGCATGTACCTTTAGCTCCTGCAGGTCGTGAAATATATTTGATGCATTTCCTCCTTGCACTGCAACTTTTAATGTAATGTTTGCAGGCTGGTGAGCCTTCTTCCACACTGACACTTTGGTAAATTTTCATTCTATAACTAAAAAAATCTGACAAGGATAACGTAATCCATGCATTTGGAAGGAAAAAACTCTGCATCTGCCATAATCTCCCACTTTAACATGACTCTTCTGTAACTCTTGCAGAACAAGAGCAAAGCAACACAGGCGGTAAGATGCAGATGTTGCGCAACTTTGTTTTTGTTCACGAGTTGTGTTGATCTGCCTTTGTGGTTCAGATCTAATCTTATGGAAAGTGATGATAATGAAAAATATTTATGCGATTGTGGAATAAATCTCTACGACCATAGAGTGTTTCAGTGTCTGTGTAACCCATGAAATAAAGACTGTTTTAAAAAATTCCTAACCTAAAAGTATAACATTCATCATATAATGTGGTTTGACTGTTGTGTTGAAATATTAGAACATTTTCAAAATGTGAAGAGGTATTAAGACTTGGACCAATAGCCAGTGGGTGATGTGGTATAATTTCACCTACGCTAGTAAGTTCAATTAGAAAACATTACATTGTCTCATGACAAACTTGGAAAGAACAAAACTGTAAAAGCCGGACACGAAACCTTTCAGCCTGAAGTTGAGGTGCTACCTTAAGTTCTTTTCCCATCCATGGTGCTTTGCACTGGTGAGTGGGTGTCCATTGCAAACCTCCTCTAGTTGTTAGAGGTTTGCCTTTATTCTATAACTAAAACATTATCATGCATGTTAGGATCCCCAGGGAGAGAAATGTGAATTCATATTCACTCGTGCCAAAATACCTATTGATATAAAATGCCATGTTTGCACCGTTTATTCTTTTAGACAGTTCAAAACCTGCATTTGTGATAGTTCTAATCACCTTAAATCTGTTAAATTTATATGTTTTTCTTCTGTGAAATCACTTAATTTGGTTTCATTATGCTCATTATGATAAAGCTGAGAAGACTGGAATTATTTTGGCTAAATTTACTTGCCCTTTAAATAAAATACAGAAAAAAAGACAATATCATAATCCTAATTATTATTATTTTTCTGTCTTCTTATTTCCTTTCACATTCATCCTCTATTCAGTAATGTTATAATTAATTCAAAGCAAAAGAGTAATGTAATTCTGACCTTGCATAAAGGTCAGCATTCTATTACTGTGGGACTGGAAAGACCAGCGACCTGCAAAAAGACACTGGACTCTTCTGTCTCCTTCTTTAGAAGTTCCCGTTTAATGGATAGCGAGCGATCGCCCACATGGAATCAAACTAAGTTTTGTCTCCCGCTGAGTGTTGAAGGGCTGCTGCGTTCTGACACTCATAACTGTGGACATTTTTCACACATACACACCAGACTCAGAGTTAACCAGAGGAGTTGGATAAATAGAGCTAAATTAATTGTGGCTGTTTGGAGATCACTTTAAATATTCTCACCAACACATTTTACCTAAATTTGTTTACAACTTTCCTGAAAGCTATGATTATTCATTAATACAGTGAAAAACACAAGTAATGGTGGCCTACTTATGATAATAAAATTGTAATATATTCTTAAAAATATGCTCACAAATCATGAATTGTGCTGTGTAAGCTCCAAGAGTATGTTTTAACCACTGGAAAACTATTCACATTTCATATTATTTACATAGAAAGTGTGCACTCCATTCCTTGTAATGCTGATTAAAAATCCTCAGAATGTCAAAACTAAATATTTTAAGATGACAGTAACACTAAATCTGCTTAATTTGGGGGGAATTTAAAAACAGGTATGCACAGGCACATTTTTCTCGCAAATTTCTTTCTTTCTGTCATTTTCCACTTTCTTTTGGCATGGTGTTAGCATAGCTGACCTGCCTTTGATGTTAATTGATACAGCTGGATCCCCTTGTCTCTTCTGGGTCAAAGTAATGGATTTTGAACCAGCGATGAAAGAACTCCATGGAAGTTTTTCACGCCTTTTAACATATAATCCCTCTGCATTTAAGCTGTCCATGTCAAACAAACCACTTGGTCAAATCATAACCTCTGTGCTTTATTTTTGTACTACAGAAACTTGAAAGTTAGGCAGATATTCTTAGATTTAAAAAGCAGAAGAAGAAGAAAAAAAAGGTTTCTCTTCAGTGAATGTCAAAAAAGATATTGTTAGGCTTGAAGGATGCATGTTGTAGAAAATGTAAGATGACACATCTATATTGAAAAAAATATTCACTTCAATTCAGTTGTCAGCTTTAAATGTAAAATATGCTAACAAAATCAGATATCACACTTCTACAGATCTACAACCCCAACATGATTAACTGATGAAAACCAATTCTTGCTTAAAAAAACGTTTTTAGACTATATAAGTGATTTATGTCACTGCAGCAAGTAAAGTAAGTCATAACAAAAGCCTGAACATCCCAGGAGACATTTACGTTTCAACACCTCCTATTAGGTCGTTTAGCGATAATGAACCAAGCAAAATATCCCCCATTTCTAACGACAATCTAAATCATATTTTAATCAAGTGAGCTCTTTCTAATAAACACTTGTGCTAAAAAGACGTAGAACTGAGTGTGACCTTGAAAGGTGATGTATCTGTCATTGGTTTTATTTATATACCTAGCTCATGATCAAGCATCAATAAATCCTTGTTTAAACTTTAGAGGCACTTCTATTCAAAGGACCATGTTATCACCTAAAAAGGGGCAGGATGACTTTACAAGAATGAGGACAAATCATAAAAATAGCTTCTATAGCACATTGGATAAGGTTCATCGGTTGTGACAGTCCTGAGAATGATAAATAAATTGACCAATCTCAATATTTGTGTCAGAAAGCAATTTGATGCTTAAGAAGAGGAACGCTAGATATACAGGAAGTGGACCACTTGAACAAACATCACAGGTGTATATAAGCTGTAGCTAATGCCATTTATCCCAGTTCGAGGGCACAAACTTAGTTATTTTCATGTTTTATGTTCTAAGGCCTGCTCAAAACCTTAAAATGAAATGTCATGGAGGAGAAAAAATAAATAAAAACAACTTGGTATCAGATATTTCTGTTGGAGCACACTAAACGTGTTTCAATTTGAAATTTGACAAAGGTGATGGACTTAAAATATGAACTGATGCTAAAAATGTGACTGAGCTAATCAACAAACGAATGGATGATGGATGGATGGATGTAAATAAACATTTCAATTCAGTGATAATAATCACAAAAATAACACCAGTGATAACCATTGCTATGCACTCAATCCCCCCTTTCAAATGGTTTTCTGCCGGAAAAGGTCACAGGAAAACAGCCCTGCATTGATTAAAATTTCTAGAAGATCGTAAGGGTGGGATGTTTACGATTCTATCAGTTTTACTCATTCCACCTTACTCTTTAAGTTTTTGTCATACGTGTGAAACTTGAATGTTTTTCCACCGAGTGCCTTACAGCTCAAACTGCTTTTACAATTCTGAATTAAAGTATTAGGTTTTTTTATTCCACACAACATTTAACGGCAGGCAGTCAATGTGCGAAAATATCCAATGCACAAAATGTTGAAAGGGAAACATTTGAAAATATCTGACTGGAACTGACTTGAAATAAAACACTAAAAACGAGTTACCATCTTGAAGATAATCAGAATAACATTAAATTATTATCTTTAGGCTCACTTTGCCAAAGCTATTTTCAAATGCATTTTCTTTTTATTTTTAAAAAATAATAATAAGATTTGGTGGCAAAGAAGCACACATTGTAATTTGACTTATCTGTTACTAATATGAAAACCAGTTATTTGACAAAAAATAAAATAAAATCTTGAAAAACAAATCACCAAAAAAACATTTACCCAACATGGTAATACAAATGGTACATGTGTCATGTAAAAAAATTTGTATTCCCTCGATCCGCTGAATATTGTATTCTGCCTTGAGATTTGTGGGGCTGGATAGTTGGAGGAAAGCATAGACTTGCTGCACATCCTGACACCGTTTTCCAGTCGGCCTAAAATGGAACATCCTTGTGCTATTCATCATACGCTGCTCAATTATGAATGTCTGGAAAACTTGAATGTGCTGGAGTAATATATGTGCAGGGGATAAGAGGAGAAAGAGCCGTGCTCAGAAATCCAGAGAAACTCACACTGCTTTTGGAATGCAGAAAGGAATCCTTATGAGCTACATGATGAAATAAAATCCCTCTTTGTCTCAAAAACACAATCCCATTGACAAAAAATACAAAATGACACACTCATTTTGCAATGAATTTAACTGTGATAGAAATGTATATAATGGGATACTGCTACAACAGTGGGTGTAACTAATAATGCATTTAATCCAAGGCTAATTTTCTTTTTGATCTGGTAACATAGCTCAAAGTAATCATAGCAGAGTCATTCCACACATTGTCCTTTTGCAAACCTAAGTACTGAGATTAAATCAGCAAAAAACATTGGACATCCTAAACTTAATTAGGAAAGCTCTCGTTGTCAAAAGAAGCCAAGTAAAAGTTCTAAAGCAGCCTTAGATGTGTCCTAGCAGATTTTTTAATTGTGATTAGATTTCACTTCTTTCATGGTTCTAATTACTGAAATGAGATGAAATGACCAGTAGAGAAATCTGAGTAGGCATTCTATTCATCTTTATATGAGAAAGTCTTTGTCCTCAATTACAAGGTTTAATTTCTCTTTAGTTTGAAAAATTTCACTGATGTTATAATGACTTATCTTTGTCATTACATCTAAAAATAAATTTTTATTTTTAATATACTCTTTCTTTGCCACTTTTTTACTGAGAGTTTTTGCTTCTTACAGATACCACTTTGTCCAAATTTACAAGAATAATAATAATGGGAAGCACTGGCACTTAGATGTGTACAGTTGCACTAGTCCTTGACCTGAGGTAGTAAAACCTTGCCATAAGCTCAATCATAGGGTCTCGTTATCTAGTACATGCATAATTAAAACCATAAAAACGCCTGCTTCAGAATAGTTGTGTCCTTGGAGGATTAATGTGGAGGGTTTCCTACCTGTTGACTTGTGTTCAAGGATGGTCAGATTTTAAAATGATTATATTTAATTTCTTAACATGTGTTAATGCAATATTTCTGTTGTTTTATATCCACTCATTGGTGCTTTGATAATACTCAAAAGCATAATTGTGTGAGGTTTCACACAATTCTCATTATATAAGTGTTGTGTTAAGTGCACACAGAATTATAGCCATTTCCAAAATCATGGTTTCAGCTTTTACAAAACCCTTCACATTTAATCAAGCATTCAAAGGAAGCACGAAAGGGCAAGATTTGTGTTTGCAAATGATCTCGAAGGTAAACCACAATCTTTCAAGGATACGGCTCTTCTGACAAAGGAAACTAGAAATATCCCCAAATTAAGTACACCAATGCATTTATCAGAGACACTATAAAGTACAAAAAGAAAAGAACATAAAATTAAAAATTGTGGGAGGTGGCATCAAGCAACAAGGCTGCATTTCTATGTCTATAGATGCCAAAGTCAAATATAGAAAGGGAAAATCAGAAGACAATCAGGATATATGATAAAAATAAAAGGGGGGAGTTAAGTTTGATAAACTCCAGATTAGGGTTACCAGGGTTACACATCCTGGAACTTCTTGGTCCATAATGTTTCGTTCAAGGATGAATTGATGCCTAGACATCAACCCAAAACACACATCCACAAGCACAAAAGTCAAGGATGAAATAAGAAAACAAAAGAAAGATTAAAGTGTCCATTATGCTCATATCAGGCTAATTTATTTTAATATGCAAGTACACAAGGGCAGGACTCAATCCAGCATTTTTCACAAATCCCTTTAATTTTTTATCAATCCTCTCCGTAGGTCCTTAGATCAGCCATCAGAACACGGGCAGTCCTTTATCGTAGGAACAGACTCTCCGCTCAGCTAAAGCCTGGTTGCAAATCCATCATTGTACCGGGCCTTATTCATCCAGCAGTTTTTCGTGAGGTGACTGTCACAGATACAAATGTTGGTTCAACTCTGTGACTGACTCCCAAAACTAACTCCATTAATTGCTGTCTGAACAAATGTAGCTTTCCCTCACAGCCGAAGAAGCATTTCTTGTGTCACATGTAGACACTGAAAACGTGGCAGTGTCCACCACATTGTCTTCCGCCTCACACTGAGCATTGAAGGTGGGTGTGCCTTTCTTTGCGTGAATGTGCACGATCTGGAGAAGGTTACCAGTAACTGACTCAGATCTAAACTTTCAAAAACACATTAAGGGAATTACAAAGTCAGCCTACTAACATCTTAAGAATATATCAAGGGTAAAATATCTGATGTCTCAGCAAGACTTGGAAAAACTAGTCCATGCTTTCATCTTTAGTCAGATCAGCTGAAACACTCAGTTTATTTAAATCAAGGTTAAGACCCACCTGTTTTCAGCTGCATTTCAATAGTTCTTAGGAGTCCAGATCTGCAGCTGGTTCTTTTACGCTGAAATCTTAACTTATTTCTTTATTTTTTATGTAATCAATTTACATGTTTTTATGTTTTATGTAAAGCACTTTGAATTGCCTTGTACATGAAATGTGCTATACAAATAAATTTGCCTTGTCTTTAGTCAGCTTGATTATTGTAACAGTGTTTTTACAGGTCTACCTAAAAAATATTTTATACACCTGCAGATTATTCCGAACTCTACTGCTTGAGTCCTCACTAAGACCAAGAAACTGGACCACATCAGTCCAGCTCTGAGGTCTTCACACTGGCTGCCTGTCTGTCAGAGAATAGATTTTAAAGTTCTGCTGCTTGTCTGCAAAGCTCTGAATAGTTTAGGACCAAAACACATCAGTGACCTCTTGACCCTGTATGAACCTACCAGAAACCTCAGGTCATCTGAATCCAGTTTCTTATCAGTTCCTAAAGTCAGAACTAGACATGAAGAAGCTGCATTTAGCTTCTATGCTCCACATGTCTGGAACCAGCTCCCAAAAAGCCTCAGATCAGCTGAAACACAAAAGACCCACCTGTTCTCTGTTGGATTTTAATAGTTTGTATTTAAAAGTCCAAATCCGCATCTACTTCTTCTAAACTTGATATTTTAAATTTGATCATGTTTTATTGCTGTTTTAATCCAATGTTCTTTTTCTTTTGTTTTGTTTTTAATATTAAATTATGCTTCTTGTATTCTGTAAAACACTTTGAAACACCCTGCTGAATTGTTTTATCAAAATAAACTTGCCTTGCCTATGTTTGCTTAGCAATGAGGATATCAATAATATATTCAAGAGTGAGCAATTTTGATAATAAATGTTGTAAACAGTGTTTATTTTATGATGGAATTAGTAATACTCTCTTGTGAGCAAACATTATAAATAAAATGAAAATGTTTCTGTTGAAAAGGTATCTGAGGGAGAAGCATCTGCTTCAAATGGAGCCAGGTTTTACACAAGTGTGGTATATTGCCTTAGTTGTCAACACCAGCTTGCCCTTATTGACTCAATGATGCCCAAGATCTTTTGCTGAAATCTGTGGATGGACTTTAGATGTATTTAAGCAGCCCCGATAACAGTGCTCTCAATAAAAAGAAGGGCTGGATATTAGGAGGACACAAAAGGACTCAGAATTCAATCATAAATAAATTAAACCAAAGAAACAAATAAACAGCTCATTTTAAACTAATCACAAAGTTAATCAAAGAGACAAAGCATGTATAGAATATAACAAAAAAAGTTTGTCTTATCAGAAATGCTTAATGAGATCAAACGTAGGAAATACACTCATGTAGGCAACCAGCTCCAATGCTTGAATTATTGTTCATATACTTAAGAACATCACTTGATTCTGATAGTCTATTAGAGTTTGAATTCAGCCCATACATAAATTAAGATTTGCAGAATGTAAACAATCAACAAAGGAACAAAATAGGAGTTAAGTTGTTGCTAATATGGTGGCACTATCATAAATGGTATGCAATATTACTTAAAGGCATAATAAGCAGCATTAACACCTAGTGTTTCAAATCAGAACTGCAGTCAAAAGAGAAAAACACGGAAAGTGTTCTTCGCGCAGTATGCCGGTTTGTGAGAGGACGGCTCTTATATAATCTATAAAGGACGGAGAATATTGCACCAGCAAACATCATGATGACGAGCGAAGATGATTCATACACATTTTCACTCCACAGTGGCGACCGCACAATTCTTCCTCGAAAAAAAAGACCGGTTCGCCTTTAGCTTAACTCCAAAAGTTCGGAGCTGATTATCCCGCACAAGTCCCGTGATCACCGCCGTATTAGATTTACTGAGCAGCACTGATAGAGAAGAAAATGTCCCAAAATCATCGATTTGAATTCAAGTTTATTAACACAATAAACACTTACTTAATTCAAGTCAATTTAACAGTTTGCCAAGCCAACTTTGTTTATAAAGCACCTTACTGAACAAAAGTGCTCAATATAGAGAAGCTAAGAAAAATAGTAAAAAGAACGACAGCCATTTAACAAAAGCAGATTAGAGGTTCTGTTCTCTAAAGAAAAACACAGGCAAGTTACCAAGTACAGTATGTAATCAAATATAGTTTAAGACACATTCGCTTTACAATCTATTTGCCTCATCGTTCTTCATGAACATGTCTATGTATATAATCCAGTTTCAGCTCCTGTCTGTCCAGTTTCGATGATTTTTGGGACATTTTCTTTTCTATCAGTGCTGCTCAGTGAATCCAAGGAGGCAGCCATCTTTCTTTTCTGTTTACCCAAAGCTGGCCTCTGATTGGTGTAGAGCGATCACGTGACGGCCGTACCAGCACTTTTGAAGTAAAATGTTACGCTGAACAGTAGCTAGTGCCGATTTACGGCAGTGATCACGGGACTTGTGCAGGATAATCAGCTCCGAAATTTCGAAGTTAAACTAAAGACGAACCGGTCTTTTTTTTCGAGGAAGAATTGTGTGATCCCCAGACTATGGAGCGAGGTGAAATGATAACAGGTTTGACCTTACAGCCTAATAGCTACATTAATCAACAAATGCCACACAGCGGCTGTTTTCCCCTAGTCTCACTTAACAAATTAATTTGATAGTGATTTAATAAGTTTATAAGGCCAAACACACTATTCAATTGGCTAACTTGGGGAGTCGAATATAATTGATTAAGGAACCGGGAAGTAGTAAAGAGCTACACAGTGCACCAAAGTAAATCTGTCACGTAACTCTTATTTTGAATGCAGAAAATCTTGACAAAGACATTGTTGATGTAGAGAGACAGATTGTTTATAGGGAAGCTTCCTTTTGTCCCTCGCAACACATGAGAACATTTAAAATTATTTTTACAAAAAAAAATTCTAAGAATTTAATAATAAATAGGACATCTGGTCACATTTAGCCCCTATCCAACACAAAGATTCAAATCTAGTCCCTGGGACCACAGCCCTGCATGTTTTAGATGTCACCTTACTTCAACACGCCCAAAACACGACAACTCTAAATGGATCGTCTCAACAGCTTGTTCTCAAGTTTGTCACAAGCTTTTTAATGACCCATTAATTTGAGTCAGACGAGTTAAACAAGGGAAACCTCAGAGGGCCAGAAATTTAAAAAGAAATGCTGGCTATGCCGCCTTGAATAGTTTGCTGCTTATTGTGTCTCATGTATGTGTTCATTTCTGAGATGGTACAGAGTTGTCGCTCCAAACAAATGCAATAAATGGTAGGCCCGCCTCATGGAGTTAATAAACATCATTAAAACAAGTATTTCTGAACGAAATTTTGAGCAATGAATATTCTTAACAGAAAATTTGGTATGTCATAATGTGAAAAAAATTTATTAATTAAGCAGTATGATTGAACTTTAAGCAGATTTTCCCACTGACACCCCAAACTGAAGTATTGATTTAGTATCAGTCTTGCAGCCCGTCTCATCTGAGTTGTGTCCAGTCAGAAAAAGTCAGTCCCATGTTGACTTTTGTCTCATCTCTTGCCTTGTCCTTTTTACTGTCCTGATATCCAGTTGCTAGTGTGTCACAGGGCTGTAAAGCAAAATGCAGCTATCACACAATGCCCCGGGCTCAAAAAAAAAAAAAAAAAAAAAAGTTGTGAAGAGCTTTTTCTCAGCCCCGGGACAATCAGGACTCCATGACACAAGCAGGATGATGATGGCTCAAGGAATGTACATAATGAATGTCAGTGTGCCATGAAACTGAGCTGGGAGCAGAGTTTTAACGTTGGAAACATATGGACTGTTGCTTTAACAGAACACTGTATTGTTTACCTGACATGGTGGTTACAAGTACTGTAAGCAGCTGCTCTCTTGCAGTTAAAGATTTAGATTTTTAGACAAGCAGACACACATTGATCCACCGTAAACCTGTTTCCAAAACCATGTTACTTTTATATTTTACACTTGTCCCGGTTGTTTCGATACATTTACACTACTCTCAAAAAGTAAGGGACATGCAACTTCTGAGTAAAATTTATGTCATAATACACTGATATTATAACCATGAATAAATACTTTAACACTAAGTAGTCATACATCTGCATTCAAAGGTTTTAAATTAAGTTCGCCTATACGGGTGGATGTTGACATCATATAAAAAGCCAAATATTCCCAATTTTTTTAGATTAGTAACAGCAAATTGTTAAAAGCTGTGAGCTTAAAGTTCCATATTATATGTTTTTTCAACAATTTCATATGGGTGTGAGAGGTCCAACAACACTGTTTTCAAAGTGTGTAATCCCCAAAAATAGCTTTTGCTGGTGCGCACTTGAAAATTTTAGAGGGCAAGCTGAGCTAGCTAAGGGGTGGGTCAATGACAGTCAGAGGCAGTGATTATTTCCCTTTCTGAGGTCACAAAAGGAAAGATCTCAAATTCACCCGTTTGAGCACACATTTGCTAAAAATCAAAGCAAGCAAGTGAGAGGTGACAGAATTTTCTAATATTTGGCCCTCATAAGCAGGCTATAAGGACACGTTTTCTGTTAGAAAACCTTTAGAAAGTGAATTTTTATTAATATGGGACCTTTAAGTTCTTATTAAACAGATCGCTAAAATAAAAAAGGGAAAATAATGAAGTATAACTAATTAATTCAAAGATGTCTCTCGTGGTTGGGTGAGTTTTGTTAGCAGCCTCCAAAAATATGCAAGTGTCACCTCCCCCCAGCCCCCCACCCCCACCCCCATGGGTTCTAAGCAATGAATAAAATGTAAATTTATTTAAATCATTAACAGAATGAACAACTGCACTGTACTCTTCAGGTTTTACATTCGAAAGTATGATCAAAACACCATAGACGTCCTTTCCTAAAACATACTTATTTCAATAAACAGTGGTGTACTAAAAGGTGGTCATGCAGTAACATGATCTAAAATACTGCAAAAGTAACAGAACACATCACCCAACTATCCATACACACATACACACAGATAACATGTTAGCCTTTAGTAGTACAGCAAATACTCTAAACAATATTGACAAAATGCATCAGTTTTAGATTTAGAATTGTTTTACTAAGCATGTTGAATACTTAAATGTATCTTCTAGTGAACCAGAATCTTGTACGGACATACACTACATGGGTCTATTTTGATGTTACTGTGCTTTGATGTGGCTCAAACTTTCTTGGAAACACCGACTTTTCAGTGACAGTAGTGTGACAGGACCACAGATAATGGCTCCCAAACGCCCTTCTTCCAGCAGAAATTCACTTTGAAGTCCAGTCAAAGGATCAGGCAGAACATTTTAAGAAGTTAATCCCTAATTTCTACTCAAATGCACACTATCCGCTTAATATTTACCGCAGAGAGGTTTCTAATTGTCCTGCTTACAAGTTTAAACTTAAAGTGCCATACTGACACTTTATGGGACCACAAGAGAAATATAGGCTGTGTAATGTTTAAAATAAATTAATTAATTAAAAAGAAGAGGGGTGTAAAATCTTTGCAAATGATATAATTAGCATACCTTTGAAAGGGAAAAAATAGCATCCTTTTTTCCCAGCTGTGACAAGGTCATGGTGTGTAAGTATGATGGTTTAATTAAATTTGCTGTCCATAAAGTTTTTGAGGCACATTATGCAAATAGGGTTTAATTACTGCCCATTCCAAGTGTCATCAAAGTAGCTGTCGAAAAGGGAATAAAGCTAGTCCCATGCGATTTTGCCTACTCGTTTTTTCTCCCATAAAATAAGAAAACTTAGACATTTAAGTAGTTCTGGCTGTCCACAACTGCTGAAACTTTTGTCCCCAGATAAATGTCTTCTGTCCTAGAATGACTACATTAATAAAGTAGTTTGTTGGCTCACTAAGCCTTGAAGATGTTCCATTTTGTTTTGCTCATGCACTTTAAATACAAGATTACGTGAAAAGATTCTCGTATGTCTTTAAGATGAATTCCAATTTAGCAAAACTCAATGGAATTTCATTTTACAAATGAAAGTGGGTTTTAAGATAAATGTTATCTATAGGAAATTGCTCGTCATTGCTTCTTTGCATTATAGTCTTTAACGTCCTTTTCATGCGTTTGTCTGCTTCTTAACGTCTGTACAAGGCCATTATTGAGCAAATTCATGACAGAGGGGCCCTCTCCTTTAGTAGAAGCATTGTGTCTAATAAATTGAGGCTGGTCAAAATGGCCACAAAAAGGACACTGTACGTACCACTAAGGTCCAATGAATGTGCAATTCACAAACTGTCAAACAGTATGAGTAGTTTTCTGTTTGCCTCTCTCCTTACCATCTTTGCTCATGTGTACGGCTTCAGTACAAATTACCTGTTAACAAAGTGGTCCTCAATCTTAATTTATTCTGTTATCTGTTATCAGAGAACACAATGAGTCAAATAGCTTTAAAGCGTGAACAAGCAGCAATGCCATCTGATAAAATGTTTTGACAATTTTTTTTTACATTTTTACAGTAAACGAGTATTAAAATGAATGAAAAGTCTAGAAAAGCTCAAGCCTATTCAGTCTTTTAAATCTTTGCAAAAGTAACACTTATTACCTATTCAGTGCAAGCCATTGCCAACTAACCAACAATGTCGGCTCAGCTCATCGTAATAGGATGGCTACATTCATAAACCACTTTGCAAGCAGTGGTACTGTGCAACCTGTTACGGGAGTCAGATTGCAAGCCTGATTGCCTGAATGACTGCAGCCGGGCCCAACGATGACGGACCACGTCCCCCCCAAGTTTGGATTGGTCTACGCTGGCCCCAGTTCCAGAATGGCACACCAATCCCAGAGGAGGAGCTCCTACAAAACAGTGGTGGTGACTTCATCCAGAGTGGCTGTGGACACAGTTTGCCAAATCTGGAAGTGATTTTGGACTTGGTGTGGATCGTTTGTTGCTAAATTCGTTAGGTGTAAAGTCTATGGCTTTGAGTTTGAATTATCGTCCTTGCTTGCGAGCTGAGAGTGACATTTGTTTTGGTTAAAGTTAACATTTTTGTTTTGGATTATTTATATACCGCCTGTGTGCATGCAGCCTGTTTTGTTGGGACATTTTTGGCTTTGTTTTGGTAAGTTGTAATTGTAATATTAATTGTTAACCCTTTAGGGACATTTTTGTTTTGTGTTTGTTTTGAGAAATAGTAATTGTTAACCCCTTTTATGGGACATTTTCAGTTTGGTTTATGGGTTTTGTTTTGATTGAGTGCTAGTGAATAACCCATTTATTGCTTGTCAGAATTGGATATTTTTATTTGATTTGTGAACCCTTTTTGCTTTTGAAAGTCTGGCAAATAAATTGGTGATTTCTTTTATCCAGTGTCTGACTCACTTTATGTTCCATCCTTACACCCCTAGACAAAATGAGGACGTAACAAAACCATCTGATTATTATTATTACTAAAAATGTAAACATGCAGAAGAAAACTTGTGAAAATCAGCTTTTGTGAACCTGGTATGATTAGCAGCTAGCTAGGTACTCTATCATTTCCTGCAGGTAAAAATGTTTCCCATTCATAAGCTTTTAGCTGAATTTAAAAAAAAATAAAAAATCAGGTGTGTGAACTTGTCATAACCTTCAATTATTTGTAGTTTTATTTCTTTGAAACTGAATTGATGCCATTGTTTTATCGACTCTTTTACATTTCCTGTTTTGTGAATCTAATGCAAATGTTAAATGATTAATTAAAAACAAAGAAAGTTTAAACACATGATTCATTTTATGCTTTTCTCCAAAATTCTGCAGGTAAAAATGAAGTAACCTAACCTGGGGGGTATCCAAGAAAGAAGGTTTAACAAATTCTGTGATAAAAGCTGTGCTAAAAGTTGCTAAATCCTCTGACGTTTTAACCTGCTGTGCCAGAACACTGGCTATGAAGTAGCTATCACAACCCTGTGTTGGTTAAGCCAAACCTATGAAAGGCATCACACATTGAGCCCCGAAAACGTGATGAAAACGACCAAAAAAGGAAAACAGCTGCATCTGCAACTTGAACACTTGGTGGAGGATTTCCAGCAAATTCAATGCATAACTGGATCTTAAACGCATGGGAGCCTACACTTTGTCTGTGTTAGCTGATCTATAAGCTTAAGTTTATTATATAAGTTGAAAGCAAGCTATAAAAATATTTTTCAGACTGGTCAGAATTATTTTTGCAATTATTATTATTATTTTAGCAATTATTTTTGCAATTCCTCCGATAGCCAATAACTTCCATATTGCTGTAGGCCCAGAGCAAAGGGGTATGCCTTTTCTCACAGCCTATGAGAAGACATCAGAGACATGGAAGACAGCTTCACGGTGACCGCAACAACCCCTTACCCCTGTGGAGGAGCATCAACTGCATTTAATAGCAGCAACTGGGACAACCCAATGATGAGGGGCATCCCGAGGGGTTTCATTATCAGAACTGGGCCCAGATAACAGCAAAGTAACTCTACTTCCACCTATAGCACCAGATCGCAAAGGCGGATGTGGAAATGGAAAACTTAAAACTGAAGAAATCCATGGAGACATGGGCCAAAAATGTCAGTAAATGATGCTGTTACATAACAAAATGTTTCTCTTTTCGGGCAATGAAGCATGAAATGGAGAAGTTGCCAGACAAAAAATTTAATAAAAAAAAAAAAAAAATTGAAAATGGAGTTGTTGAGTATGTTGATTTTATTAAAAGAAAGTGGTTGACACATTTGATCAAGTATATGGTGACCTTCCTTCAGATCATTATGCTAGAGAAAAGTTCGGCATAGCCTGAACAAAACCTATTCCCTAGCAGGCTATGTTAACAGCATATGTTTCCATATAAACTTACCTAGATTAGCCATTTTGAAACAGAAAACCCAAGATTACTGTTTAGTCTAGGTTATCATAGCCAGCAAAACGAGTAACCCTACTCCTTAACTAAACATACTCTGCTGGCAGAAAGGCTAATATTATGGGAAATTAGAAAACACATGTTCAAAAACTTTTAGTAAACCTTTAATTAGCCTATACAAGGCTACGTACAAGCATTTTCTTATGTTCCATGTGAACAGCGTGCATAGATTAGTTTTAAAACCTGGAGACAGAAAATAGGAATACTGTTGCAAAGGGAAACGTCCTCTACTAATGTCTGAACCTCTAGAATGTTGTCACAGACTGGAGATGTCAGCTTCACCGCCAAACAACTTCCTACTTCACAAGGCAAATGCGTTTTATGCCTTTTGAAAACATTTATACATCACAAGCTTTGGATAATTCAAAGCAAAAAGAGGCTAGTCACAACTAAAATTAGTTCAAGCTCAAAGGGTATTGACTGTGGCTGCACACTTGAAAATCAAATATTGGCACAAGCTGCCATTCCAGTCTCAGGGAATTACACATCTGGGTAGGGAATTAGAAATCAAAATGGAGACACACAAGCTTTGATGCCTGGGACTCTTAATCAAATATTGATTATATGGAATGGTTTGGTAGTTGAAACTGGAAAGAAATCCCAAATCCATACTGTGCAATGTGTGAGACTTGGGCCTCCTGGATTTAATTATTATTTCCTTGAGTGAGATCAGCCCTCCTGTCGAGCCGTGTCAGCTCCTCTTGAAAAGAACCTGGCAGAGGAAGCAAGGACTTTAATTTGCAACTTTTCACTTTTCATTTCCACATTGCTGGTTCACCCTGAAAGCTGAAGCACAGACATATTCCAGCATGAGTAATGGCACTGGTATTTAGATTTATCATCAGAGACAGAGAGTAAAAAGTGGGAAAATGCCTACTTCTGAGACTCTCCAGCAACTGTTGAACATTTAGAATTCAAATGAGGCCATTTTATTACCCCTCTTTACATTAGTGCTACCCAAAGTAGTGGGCTGACTGTGTGAATGCAAATTTACCTTAATTTCGGCAGACTTGGCGAATCATTTCTCTCTGAGGATTTTTGTTTTATTCTTCTATGTCAATGAGATACTAACACTGCATCTCCAAAGACTTATGGGTTTGTATGGACATTTATGGAGGAAAACATGCATGATCCATCAGCTGACTCAACATCTTGTAGGGAAGTATCGCAAGCTGTTTTTTTTTATAACTGACACAGCTAAGTCAAGCATAGGGTTATGAAATATTTATATGGTGGGGTGTTCATCTGGATTTCTGATAGTAAAACTAAAGTAAAGGTTAGGAAAACGAGGGAGACATTAAACTATGCTTGTGCATGCAAAAAAATGCTCTGTAAAAAATGAAAAACATCATAATATTAAATTAAACTTTGTTTTTGCTTGGCTTTTATTTAAAAAAAAATTATGATTTTATTTAATTTACTTTTTTTATTCTTTAGTGTGTATCTCTGTGTGGATGCAGGCACATCTATGTCAGTAGAAAATAGCAACAGAAATAAGCCTGAAGCCCAGCTCTCATGGGACCTTGATCATGTGTGAACCTTAGGTAAGTAAAGAACACACTCTGGAGATGGCAAATCAAATTAACATTAACCAATAACAGTGTTTTTCTCACAAAGCCACATTTATCACTGAATGATGAGCCCTGCTGTATTTTACTGCAGCTTACACAACTGTAACTGTTACATAACTATGTAAATTAAAGAAGGAGCTACAACATTAAGGACATGCCAGATTTACATCTGATTAGATATAAAGGAATATCCACATTTATTATATGCAATCTTACATCCCTGGTGGTGCGATTTACACATTTTGATTGAAATGACAGGACGAAAACAACAAATCTCAGATGCTGCACAATAATTTGTTATTGCATACATAAAGGTCTATGAATTCACTCTATGTGGCTGGAGATTTGCTATACACTGCAGGTCAGTGCAGAAGAATTTAGTCTCTGTTTTCCTTTGTGGTAATCTTAAGAGTTATCGAAATAAAGGTCAGGAGAAATCCAATAAAACAGTTAAGTCTCAAGTCCTTTGGATTTTTAGAATTGAAGAACTTTGGAAAAACTCCAAATCTGTAAACAC
>JBAMHW010000020.1:5201743-5216541 GCA_037177495.1 Rhadinocentrus ornatus | reverse complement strand
TATTAATCATTTTCTGTTGAAATTTCCTCACAAAAGGAACAGATCCCTTAAATCAAGCAATTTGAGCAAACTGAGGAACCAATGCAGGACACAGTTTTAAGTGTTGATTGAAGCTCAATTTGATAGAGCAAACACTAGAGAAGCAAGAACCCAAAGACTACAAAAGTACTGTGGGATCTTTTCAACACAACATTTTTGAATGAAGGTGATTTAGTCACTTCATTGATGTCCTGTAATTCCCAGGTTTCAGCATATTACAGAAACCATTACATATTAAAAAGCTGCAGCATTTTGAAAACATCTCACAGTTCAAATGTCTAATGAATTGATGAAGTAGAGTCAATTTGCACAACATTTGATGATGGGCCAAGATTTTAAGCATTCTGAAAAGATATTATTCGTATGGAATCTCAGCAAGACTGAGAAAATAATTTCTTCGTCCTGAGATTTGCAGCTGTAACTCAGTTGACCATCAACAGCCGTTTAGACAAGAAAAGATGTGCAAAGATAGAAGGGCAAATTCTTCATAGTTTATGCAGTTTCATAAAGCAGATGTGAACTCGAAAACTAAAGTGAGCACTGTAATATCAGACTGATGATCATGTGTATAATTGCTGCATTTAATATCACCATAGACATGGGAATAAAGTGTGCTAAAATGAGAAAAGCCATCAGGGGAGAAAGCTACACAAGGCCCAGGCTGCATAATAGAGACTGTGTGTTGAGATAGCAGATGAGCATGCATTAGTGTCCCTGCACACTACTACACACAGATGTTTTCAATAACATACCTCCAGTAAGAGACCACATCTCAGGTTGATAACTGCAGCAATGGGACTTAAATAGCAGTTTCCCCACTGTGGCTCAAATGTCACAGACACCATCTAGTATGCTTTGAAGCATTTAGCATCAAGTCAAATATTTCAGATGAAAAGAAAAACATGCTCACAGCTGATTAGGTTGAGAGATAGAGGGAGGGAAAAAAGAAAAATCTAAACTCACTTTTGCTTAGAATACTTCATTTTCATAAATGCTACTGATATACATTACCCAACTACTATTAAGTAGACTTTTTACGAAAATAGCTAATCAGCCAATAACATGGCAAAAACAAATAGGCATGTGGTCATGGTCAAGATGACTTGCTCAAGATCAAACTGTGCATCAGAATGAGGATGAAATAGGATTTAAGAGACATGAAGTATGGTTGTTAGTGCCAGACGGGCTGGTCTGAGTATTTTAGAAACTGCTTATCTACCAGGATTTTCACACAAAATCATCTATACAAAGTTTACAGAGCCCCAATCCAATAATTCAACATTTCAAAATCACTGGGAAAAACTCAGCAAAATGACTACCAAGCATTCAGCACAAAAATAATTTTTTGTGAATGAAACAAAAACGTAACGTCCACTTTAAAGCTCCTACTAATTTCTCCACTTCAAGCAAACAACACAATGTGTCTCATAACAGGAACTCTGCTGATTACAATATATCTCACTGTTTGTCAAAAGTCCTGCGAGCTAGCAGCCAAAGAGTAGCAAACAAAGAAAAAGACAAAAAAATAAAAATAAATAAAAACGTGACCACAAAACTTATGCTGTTTTGTGGTCAAAAGTTTTATTCCACCCCAGTAAAATACTGCTGTGTTAACTAAGACTTTGCCTTTTTTTTAAATGACTCATTAAAGTCTTGGTAGTTTCCATCAAGATGAAGCAGGTTTAAAGTGAAGTATTTACTCTTGCTATGATCTGTGGTGAACATTCGATTTTCCTGAATGACAATTGATGGAGGTGTTTATCAAAACCCACAGGAGGGTTCCTGAGATATTTACTTGAGTAACCCTATCAAAACATCGGTTGAACTGCTCAGGTTCACTTTAACTTCTACAGTTATTCAGACATTACTAATTCCTAGATGAATTAGGCAACTGTCCTCAGACCCAGTATGAAATTGTTCTATTTGTTGCACTATTTAGTATGTAAAATAAATATATTTCTAATTTGATGCTTACATTAATTGAAAAATGTATATTATGTTCAATAAGTTTAAAAGAGAAGAACATTTTAGGTTAAAAATGTGTGTTTAATTTTTAAAGTTGAAAATTCCTGGTTGTAACTGTTATGAATGGACCTCACGGAGACGGATAGTCACGGTTAGACAAGGTTTATTTACACTACAGGATACTGGAATGGTCTTACGGTCACGAGACGAGAGTTCGGTAGTCCATACACGGAGTCAAGACCTGGAAAGGGAATCTGGGTAGTCCACATGTGTCCAAACGAGGTCTGAACAGAAGTGACTGTGGAGCTGAGGTATATATAAAGGGACCAGTGAATGGGGAACAGGTGTGGATGATTAGACTTGAGTGCATGGCAGAGACAGTTGCAAAGGATCAGGCGAGTGATGACTGTGAAGGAATGACTGGATGTGACAAACAGGAAGTGGTGAGGCTAATAACTTTACTGGTCATGGACTGGTCAGGGAGTAGGAGAGCGAGGAAAATATGAGATAGAGATGGAGTGACATGCAGCAAAAGAAATAGTCTTCAGCTTCTCGGCTGCTGCTTCATCAGTCATAGTTAAAACCATTTCAATGGTGGTGGGAAGAATGAATTCCTCCAATATAGTGTAAGGCTTTTTTTTAGACCTACAAACCCTGCATGCTAGGTGAATAAAACCTTTGATTGGGCAGATGATACTTTAGTAAAACAACTTTGCTGTGCAAAATAGTTGAGTAGTTTATTTCTGATGTGATCAAGTTTTTCTTTGTGTTGAGGATGAGAAGTCTGTGGAGGGGCATTGTAAGTTGTTTAGCTTCGTTTTGTCAGATGTTAATATTTAATGACATATGACACACTGTGGTCTCTTCATTACCCATCATCATACCGATCTAGCCCAGGGCAAAATATGCCTTGTCACCTTTTTTATTTTATTTTTTTGTCTTCTCTTTAGTTGTGGAAATGTCTGTTGTTGATTCATCTTTGTTTGACTGATGTTTGCCCTTTGGTACATTCACAAAATTGTCAATGTTTTGCAAAAAAATGCAGAAACAGTACGCGCTCCTGACATAACTCTGGAAAGAAGTTTGCTTGTGGAAAGTCATACCATCTTGGCTCATCTCCACACGTTGCTTTTCACCTGTAAACACAGACAGGTGGACCCAGAAACCACGGTTTGCCTTTATCTTCTTCTCTGGGTCAGAAAAACTAGTAAAAGCTGCCAAGTAAGTGCAGATTACCTGACAGAGGTACTACATTTTATTTTGTTTCTCCGCAAGTGAAATCAGCCATATGTTGTAGGCTATTTTGCTCGCCAGCATTTAAACAGATCGGCATCTGCCTATTTTTTTTGTTACATTTTACATACATTTTACTAAATTTTCGCTTGTGTATGTGAGGTGACTGGGCCCACTGAATTTGTTATATAAATTGATCTAATTCTACATAATGTAATTTTAAAGTGACTGAACTTTTCTGCATTTTTAATAATCATTATAATATAAGTTTATTTTGTCAAATTCACATCTGTGTGATTCTTGTTTATTCCCTTTTATATACAGTGTTTACTACTAATTTATTTCATAACAGTGCACTAAGTGTTTAACTGTGAATTACGTTATGCGGATTACTACTGTTCACTATGTAAGGCCCTTACTTGAATACAATGCGGGCGGCGTGGCTCGACAAGGTAGAGCGGTCGTCTTGTAACCCTAGGGTTGCCGGTTTGATCCTCAGCCAAGTCGAGTTCATGTTGAGGTGTCCTTGGGCAAGACACCGAACCCCAAATTGCTCCTTATGGGTTGTGGTGAGCGCCTTGCAGGGAAGCTTCCGCCATCAGTGCGTGAATGTGTGTGTGAATGGGTGAATGTGGTGTATACTGTACAGCGCTTTCGATAAAAGCGCTATATAAATACGGGCAATTGTAGCAATCTTAGGTTGCAGCTTTTTTTTTTTTTTGTGAGACCAATATTTTGCATATAGCCCTTGCAGGTGTGAAGATGTACTCATTTAATTTTGGGCGTGCCATTTCAGACATTAGGAAGGCATCTGTTTGGGAGAACACCGACATGAAGATAAATATGAAATATCTTTTACAGTCAGAAAGATGAACACTGATGAAAACAAACCACTCTTAAAGTACTTTCTAAAAGTGTACTGTTAAGGTACTCATATCAGCACAACTAAAGTGTTGGCTAGTACTCCAATTCAAATACTTTCTATCAGCGCATTCATTGTTAATGTGGTCATTATTTCTCTAGTGTTATAAATTTAAGAGCAGATGCCAATCCAGTTCCATTAGGACAGCAAAAGCAATATTTCACTCCCAATGGAGTTCTGAATGTCCTTTAAAGAGTCAAAAATCTACCGCTGGCACAACACTTATTGCAGTTTATGAAATCTTCTTACCCAAAAGGCTCAGATGTCCACCCTGCACTTCCTGTGAACCAAGTCCTAAAAGAGCAAATGCATGAAGCAGATAAATAAGTAAACACACTCAGCTTGATATTCTACCTTCACACCCACCTCCTTTCATATTGTTCAAACAAGGTGAAAAGATATATCCTTCTAGACTTCAAAAATGCATTTGATATCCCAAGCTGGACATTTGGCACATTAATAATAGATTTTGAGATTATTTAAAAATGAATGGGGATCTCTTCTTCGAGGACCGTTTCCTTTTCATCATCTTTATGTAGAAGCAGGCCGATCACCGAGAAGGCAACAAGGAATGTAATAAAGGAGAAACTGTCAAAGCAGCACAAACTGACCTCCTTTGATGTATGCTTAAATACATTTACTGAATTTGTTCCCACGCCAGGAAAAAAAAGAGGTGGAGTTGACTTGTAGTTTCCTTCCTCTGCACACATGCAGGTGAATGGCACAGTTCATCTATGATATTCATGAAACTTCCTACTATTTAGTTTTTATCTTCATCTTACTATGTCCTGTTAATTTCTAATTTGTTCTATAGGTACAGCTATTGTTCAGTGTCCATCTTGTGCCAAACTTAGCCCAAATCATTTAAGTGATTTGATAAAAAAATTATATTATTTGCTGCAATAGCTGTTGATCTTGATCATTGTTGTACAAGTTTTAGGTATTTTTCTCATCTCAACTTTCTAATATAAATGAATAAAAAAAAGTGGTGTGATTTCATCCGAAGTCTGTACAACTTCTTGAATGACATGGACTAATCACCTTTGTTGTTGAGTAAACAGAATTCATGGCAGACTGTGGCAGTGAGAGTGTGTTAATACATGAGTATTATGAAAGAGGTTGGAAATTGCTGCTGCTCCCTAATTCAAATTTATTTTTCAACAGTTTCTATTCTGGCAATTTCTTCTAAGAGCAGGAAGAGAAAATATACAAAAGGCAAAAGCAAATCAGTTGTAATCATGTAAATTATAATCCTGTCAGTTTTCCCAGTCTCTGAAAAGTCTTTAATCTATGACTAAAAACTCAAAATATGAAGGTGCTTTAAAATATTTTGAAATATTTTGAAAGTCAAAAGGGTAATTTTTCTATAAGGAAAGTTAAACCTAACAAGTAAAATGTATAAATGAGTCTACTAGCACAATTGCGAGAAAACCACTGGGTTAGTGGAAGAAGAGTACAAAGCACTAGGACCGTAATCGATTTATCATGGTCAACATTTCAACTTTGAGAAATAAATTTAAAAGATCAACCCCCTTTGAATGACCTTGAAAACCAATATAAACTTGGAGATAATAATTACATCCACACTGTACAAGTTATAATATTATATATTATATATTATATAATATATATACCCATAATACCAAATATTTTCTCCTCTCTATATGCAGTTCGCTATTTTCTCTTTCCTAAAATTTTGTCATTACCACAGTTCCTCCCTGGGCTTTAAACACTGTTCATATTTTGTTCTTCCTTACAGAAAGCAATTAGTGAGCGTAAGGTTGAACAGCTTGAAGCCCAAGGCTGACAACAGTCCCTTTACTCTATGCCTGTTGGAAGACACCATTTTAAAAATGATGTCTTACTTGACATCACCAGAAGTTAAGTTCAATAATGACCACAATTCTCATCAGGTAGGCTGGACTTGTTTATGACAGGTCACACAAAAGTATGTGTTGACCTACTAAAATGACAGCCATTCTTTAAAAAAAGAGGACTGAAATGTTTGAAGCTCATATCATTTATACATTATTTTATTTTTTGTGCTATCCAAATGTAGTGCTTATTTATTTTGTCTCAAAATACAACATGATAAAAAATATAGATTAAAATATCAAAGGGACAAACAGGGATAGCATTATGTTTCCCACACAAGCCTGCTGACAATAGTTAAAAATGTCTTGTAATTTCCCCTTCCAAAGAACATAAAATACAAAATTTAAGGAGGAAAAAAAAAACTACTTTATTTTCCTTGGTAGAAAAATAAAATTAAAAGCCCTTCTATGTAAGAAGATCACACACTGTAAAGCCTCTGAGAGCTTAATTCTAACATTCAAAGTGTATTTTCTTCTTACCATGATGCAAAAATATGCATTAAAATTACTATGAACTATGTTCACAGCCAAGGACCATATCAAATAACCTTCCACAATTAACTTCCACATTCAAAGGAAACAGCAAGTCCCAGTAGCCACTGGTAGAGATTACAGCAATAAAAGTGGTGGCATTTTTAGCAAGCATGCAGACCATTTGTAACAGTTTTTCCCTTGCAGATATTATATGAATGATATTCCCTTCATTTAATTTACCACATGCTGACCACTGATAAACCATGTATGCATAATGGATTGGAAAACTCCTAAACAGTTTGCTAACTGGAACCACATCTTGGCATACTACTGGATGAATCTGAGTTAAAACAGTTTAGAGGATGTTAAAACCACAAGGTTTATAGCTCCAGATAAAAACACAACAACAGGTGTTTTGTCACAAAAATAACTAAAAAATAACTCAAATTTGAGCTTTATGCATGTATTCTTTCATTTTACGTTACCTTATTGCTCATGTTGAAAACAGTTCCTGTGGGAGAAGGTGAAGGAAGTCATTTGCTTGCACTGGAGCCATAATTTTTGTAGACACAGTCCCCTGCTGTCTTTATCTGCTTTGCCTGCATGTGTTTGTGTGTGCATACAAACCAGTCCAGCAAAATATTAATTTGAGTCTTGCTTGCCGAGAATAGTGGTTGCAGCAGTGCTACGACATCATTTTGGCTCTAATGTTCCAATTCCAAATGATTTATACTGACAGCAATTTATTGAGATAAATTCTGAAAAGAATTGCTCGACTCATTATTCTGTAACAGGTACATGGTATGGTATGTCTGGTGAATGGTGCAGAGACATGGGAGCAATAGCACCTTATGCTGGTGTGAGGTGAAATATTTATCTTAGACCATGCCCTTTATGTGCATTTTCTTGTTTATATTGCAGCGTGAGGGAAGAATGCAAAAATGAGGACAAAAGTAAGGAAAGACTGTTTCAACCAAAGCTCTTCCTTTAAGTGATTAAAGTGCCAATTTAATGCATTACATGGTGACTCAGTGCTTTATACAGTATGGATGATGGAAATATTTGAGATTGTTTCCGAGAGTTGTGCCTAAACTGCGGTTCACAACAATTTCATGTTTGCCGATATCACAAATGCAGCCATATACTTTGAGTTTCAGGCGAAATCCAGTCCAGTCAAACAGTCGACAAGACACCTTCACTTCCATTCATATCACAAAACCCCCACACACACAATATACATATATATATATATATAAATATATATATGTAACCCACTCCCTCTGTGTGTCCACTGCCTCAGCACGGCTCTCTGCAACCCCTAAGGCTCTGCGTTGTGTTTTGTTGGGTGATGGCAGGGGTGTTGTGCGATGAGGAAAGGCACTGGACACAGGGTTCGGACTTGCGGTTGAAACCTTGGCGGCGGTTTACTTAACACAGCAGTTCACAACAATAAAGTTAATTTCTTGCTATTCACACACCATCCAAAATCAGCCGAACAAATAGTTATTCTGTTAACATTCAGTGAACAGATAAAATGTTTGGGTGGTCTTATTTCTACAATATTTATATGAATTTGCTGGTTTCATCATTAATGAAAGAAATGGAAAGGATCATCAGCATCATTTGGAAAATTTTATATTAAATGAATAAACACACAACGTTGACCAATTAATGCTGTTCTCATTTAAGAAACCCTATGGAAATAAAAAAGATATGTAACCTGAAAGGAAACTATTTTTAGAGCCCCCTGTTGAGGCCAATTTCCGCTGGGTATGTGTGTGCTGCGCTACAGCTGTGCCGCAGCCTTTGCAGCTATTAGCAGTAGTTTTAGCCAAGGGGGCGGCGAATTGCTTTTCAGAAGCATCCCAGAAGCGCCTTGTCGCTTTTTTGTCCATTTCTAACAGAGCACGCATCCAGAACTTGTCACACTCAGCAGTTCAGATAGAGGCAGACAGGAAATCAGACATGGGAGCAGTGTAAAAGCTTCTAGTAATTTTCAAAATAAAAGCCCCTGTGCAGATTTGCGCTGGCTGAACCATGTTAACATTACATCATTAATCGTTCAGGAGATAGCGTTTATTGTTTTCATCATGGATGACAAGATGTTTATCCTGGAAGTAGAGAATCACAAGGTTTTTAAATTCCCCTTGGATTTCGGATTAAGCTAGGTAGACTGGACTCGCGGGCGCTCTGCATCTAACACGCTCCTGGTATGAAATGGCTCGCCACAGAGGTCGGAACAAAACCCCAGAGCAGCCAGAACGTAGCACATGAGCACCTGGTGGAAATTGAGGGTTAGAGTAACAGGTGAGTCTCTTCAGGGACGCTCTTCTACTTTTGTGGAAGAGCCAAGTTCCCCCTTAGCTCCCCCATAATTCAAACCCTTGTTATACCCAAGATAGCACTGTCTGTCAGAATTACACATCTCTGGATATGTGCATTTTCCTCAAATTAAAACAAACTTTGGCTATCAAAACAAAGCATGTTCCTTAAGCATTTGGTACAGATATTAAATAATGTTCAACATTTTTTGTTTTAATCAATGCTATTTGCTCACTGATCATTAAATCCATGTATTTGTTACACCACTTATATTTAACATCACAACTATATATAAATGTATCCAATTACTAAATTTGCTGCTTTCTCTTGTTTAATAGTTATACAAAGCTTTTTGCATTTATTTAATGATTTTATTTAAAAGCTCTTTAATGAGGCAAAACGTTTTTAAACAGATTAGTCATTTGATGGAATAATCAGTTGAATAAATTATTACCAAATTAAGTTGGATGCAGCCTCTTTTTTGTCTAAATGTCCTCTGACCCAATGACATGTAACAATTTTATGCCACTAAGGATCTCAATTTAGGCATCTTTTAAAAACGCATACATTATTATATATTTTAGGTCAAATGTGTTACAAACTATATGCTACTGCAGTGTGGAACATTACTTGAATATGTTCTGATTACAGAAAAAAGCTAATAAAGGCAGGATTTATGGTATGTACATATGTATATATGTTTAACTAAGTATATTTTGGTTGTGGGAGGAAAGCAGTTAGTGTCAGGTTGACACAAATTGAGGGATGTAAGGACTATTCACACATTTATCTCTTTTCTGGAGCCCCAGCCTGAGCTAATGATCCCAGCCCAAAGCTTTGATTTCAAATGGTTTCAACTGAACATGGCAACCAGTGCTCTCATGCCCTTTAACAGAACAGAATGCTGCTGAAATGACTTCTTTTAAATAAGATGCTGCCTGAGACTTTTTAAATTTAAAGCTAAACATACCCTAAACATTTGTCAAACATTGACAAAAATAAGCAAAATGGCTCTGCAGAGTGCGTAGAACTTAACTTATTGTTAATGAAATGATTTAAAATGACATTTTTCAGGTTTTATGAAATTAAACATTTCAGGTAATTTAACCTAAACCAGACCTGGATTAAAAAATAAAAAAAAATAAAAAGTCTTAGCTTTGGCAACATTAATGAAACAAATAAAATATGTATTAAAAGGACAGAAACTGTAGACTAATAATGTGTTTTCTAGGCTGACAATATAAACTGTCCATTTCTAATTTTTTCACTTCCAAAGTCTCGGCTCAAATAAAAATAAAAAACTTATTTGTTCACACACAGACACACAGTATACAAACAGCTGCATAATTAGAAATACAATAACAATAATGCAAAACATGCAGAGTTCAGAAACTAAAATAGACCCAACTCTTTATCCATGAGTGCAGACATAATCTTAAATAAATATGTTCCGCTAACAAGCCAACGTCTCACTGTTTGCCCTGCTGTCATCTGGGCACAGAGAAAGCAGTGTCTGCTACTGTAAGTCTAGTTAGATCACAATTGCAAATCCCTGACATTTTTTAGAGTAACCCTTGTTTTTAGGGGCCATTTCACAAACAATCTTCTTAGTGTTGCAAAACTTTAGTGACGATTTATTTTTTTCCCCTCCATTTTTATGCATACATTTTGGGAAGTCCACAGATTTCTAAGACCAAACTGATTTACAGGGCGTTCAACAGCTGCAACCTGGTGTATCACTCTGACTGTTTTAGCCAACCGCCATATGGCCTAACACAATCTGGTCTCTATTTTCACCCAACAGCCAGCTGTTGTACCAATCCATTTGATTTCAGATAAAAAGACTTGAAGGAAAACTCAGTTTTGGGGGAATTTTGTTATAGTGCAAGGAAGGACACATCTATATTCAAAGACAATGCACAACTACCACCTGTCAATAAGATGACAAAAAAGATGAGTTTTTCATGTTCAGTTAGATGTTACAATATCACCAGTTAAGCAGGTGGGTGGCTTGTTAGAAGGTTTGTCTTATTCAGTTTAGGCACATCTGTTTTTTGGCCACACCGCGGGAATCCAGACAGTAACAACACCGTGAAAGCAGCAGGAGAGAGCTGGGATGGAGGGATCCAATTCCATGTGGTGGACACACAGCAAAGCCTTTTTCCTGGCACTGCTTTTCCTTCAGAGATTACACGTCTTTCGTTTTCATCATAGCATCCAAGTTGGCTCACTACCATTAATGGGACCTAAGTATTTATTCCAATGCAGTGGTCTGGTCAGAAAAAAGACAACACTGGAGGAACTGTCACCTACCCACCCTTCTTACAAATGCACAACACAACATGACATTATACTCTGAGGAGTACATTACTTCTTCTCAAATGAGAAAAACAACAAAATCCTTTTCACAACACAAGGCCAGGGCTACAATTACGTTGCCTGAGTGAAATACTAGAATACTTTCAATAGGCCTAAGTGTGACGCAGTGAGCTGCATTCAGGTGGACAGCATGAAAACCTAATATACTGTGGCTGCAGAGCACAATTCACAGCCTGTAGGATGTTGCGGTGGGTTCCTGCATCACAGCCCTCCTAGCTGAACAGCCAGGAGGGCTAACAATTTCAGCCCACCCTTGTACACTTGCTCAATAAACCTCCACCTCTGCAGGCTGGAGCTCATATAATGGCCAGCGTCACCTCTCCACAGTACTAAAAGTGCTCCTTCCTTGCCACTGTTACTTCAAATTGTTCCAAAACTCTGACAACATAACTGAGCTTAGAAGACAAGGAATATGGGCTTGCACTGCAACATGCCATTATACGGAAAAAAGCTGACCTGTGTCTTGCCAGAGCAGATTACTATCAAAGATTGCTCACCAAACTCTTATATCATTCAAAGTTTGAAACTGTTTTCACTCCAAATGACTGAATATGACCCCATTTTTTACTGAGGGTCTGTTTCTGTTACATCTACATTTTGCAGAGAAAGGCTGATGAGACTCCAAAATAAACTACATGGGGGTTTTTCCTCCTGTACAGCCAATGAATAATAACTATTTTCTATATTTTAAAATCTAGGTTGAGAATAATTCATCCAGTAATTTTACCTTGCTTTTATCTGAAGGAAGAAAAACATCACGAGGGAGACACACACTGGCCTTTCTCATAGAAGCATTTTTAATCCATTTCATTAGGGTGGCATTATGGCTTTGAGAGAGTGATTAGATGTCTCATTCCTACTGCTTGCACTGATTGTTGTTAATGGCAACCTGTATTACAGGGGCAAAGGCAGACTGAGTTTGTGGCTTACTCCATTCAAGCGATGTCTCTTAAATTACAGCTCCATTCAGATCAATGCAGCGGTGAAACGGTGATCAGTATTTGAGATTTTCTTAAAAACACTCCTTGTTCTGCCTCACATATTGATTGTAAAGGGCTTTTCATCAAAGATTATTCTGCTTTATTCCAGCAATTTAGATGTTCTCTCAATCACATCCAATTCACAAAGCAAAGTATATCCCTAAAACGGAAGGGGAAATCTAAAATCTTACTAATTTCAAACTGGTTCCCTGGGCTGAAAAAAAATAGCTTATGAAACTTCTTAATCTCTCACTAAATCTATTGATCTCTCAATCTTTTAGTCTTTACGTATCAATTAGCATTATGCTTTGTAAGAAAAAACACATAGTTTGCACTGATATTATTCAAAGTTAAACTAGCAATGTGTCAAAGCTGACCCAAGCATGTAAAGATAAAATTGATGGTCATTAAGGTAATCTTATTTTACAACAGCTGAAGATACTTAAATAAACAAAAAACCAAAAAAATAAATAAATAAATTTTATTAATGAATTAATTCATTCATTCATTAATTAATGAATGAATAAATAAATAATTTATGTACGTGTAAGGATCATACCTGTGTCTCCCTAAGTAATAAGTGAAGTAAATCAGAGCGGAGGAAACTGGCCGGGGCTTCAGATGCCCTGTTCTAGGCCAGACCTCCCTCAGGACAGTCTTGTCTTGTCCTCAGCAGCATGATCCAGCGAGAGACAGACAGTCTGGTGATTCCATTAGTGCAGCCTCTAATCGGAAACTACACCTGGGTCCTTGCTGTCCTGCAAAACATCCCAATTCATCAGTCTCTCTTCTTCCTAGTTCTGCCTCAAGAAAATACAGTAAAAACAAGAACACAAACAGGGAAGTAATTTCACATCTTTGCATTTTTTGGGGAATAAATCTTCAAGTATCCTCAAAAGCTTACATTTATTTGGCATTAATTAAAAAATGACTTAATACTGTAAAATGCCTTTAAATGTCACCCATTAGTTTGTCCTCCAAGCTACTGGTCTTGCTGGTGATAGAATGGAAATAGGCTTCCTGACCACTGCCACAAAAAAGAAAACCATCTTTTTCATACACTTCCTTCCATAAGCTACGAAGATCTCGTGAAGTGTGTATATTTTATTAGTAATAATCTGAAGGTTTGTTTTTGAACAGAAAATCTAACACAATTTCAAGGTAAGCATATTTCATTGAAGATAATTCTTTCATAAATATTTTAATTGCAGAATTACTGGATTAATTAAACATGTTTCACTAGGACATGCCAGTCATTTTGTGATTTGTTTGTTTTAGGACTCTGTTTTTAATAATTTGCTTAAATTGTTTTGCCTTTAATGATTCCACAAATAGATCCTGTCCAACTGCATGTATACATGGCATAAGACATAAGACAAGTCTTTAGTTGACATACATCCTTCCTGTTATGCAACTGTAATCTATCAAATAGTTTGTATACATGTATGTTTTTAAGCTAAATGACCCCCCAAAAAACTTTTTACTTTGGACAGTTTCCTTTTCAAGCCAATGGGAAAGTGTGTCTAAACTTTTGACTGGTAGTGTATATATAATACATACAATACAAAAGTCTGATGCTGTATTTTTCAAGTATTTTTTAGGTTGTTGAATAAATGAGTTCTTAAGGTTTTTGTCAGACAATGTGTTCACTGCTGGGTGCTGCAGTTATTGCTGTAGTACACCTATGATTGACCAGTAACATGTTGCAACCTCCCATTAAATGTTTCTTGTGCAGAATGACCACCAAATATCTGTTTATTTTTTCCTGTTTCTCTCCAGTAAGCATGCTAGTGTGGTCTTTCTGTGTCGTATACAGCAGTGGGTCAGTCTGAAATGCCCTGATTGACGCCTGACTCCGAGCAGCCGTTCCACCTCTTGCTTAGCAAAGCTTGTGCCAAGAGGATTAAAAATGGAGTCCTCTAGGGCCATGCCATGCCATCTGGACAGAGTTGATCTGAGTGCAGGCTTGTCAGCCAGGACTGCTGAGTGCATAAAAAACTGTATAACTATATTAAAATACAGCTCTCTGCCTCTTCAATGATGGTTTTAATAAAGCATCATTGATTAGGTCTCTTCAGCCCACTTTTTCCCCTCTGCCTATGAGGGTGAAAACTTCTTGTTATAGCTGTATGTGATGGGCCATTGTTACTGTGTCAAAGGTGCAATGAGTAAAGAAAAAAAAGAGTTTTAGCTTGAGTGCTGCCCATCTTCAAGACAGTCAAAATGAAATATATACGAGACTAAATGCTAATGCCTCAATAACCTTTTCCATAGAGTGATGTGTGCAACCTCCCACACCCCCACCAAGTCTCTAAAGGTTAAAGTGTGTGGTTGCTCCTCAGCATGCAAGGAAGAGGTGAGATGACATCTGTGTTCTGCATGACCAAGAAAGGAGTAGCAGTGCATGAAAATCATGCACGACATGAAAATGAGAGAATTTAGGTCACCATCAGCGACAACTGCCAGACTTCAGAGAAACCCGTAAAGTCTTGATGTTTGTATGATGTAATTCCTCAGAATGTTTTTTTTTTTTTTTTTTTTTTTTTTTTTTTTCAGGAAACCCCCCCTTTTTTTGGTTCCAAAAAAAGAGGGGAAGAAGAGGAGGGGGGT
>JBAMHW010000020.1:5177938-5201643 GCA_037177495.1 Rhadinocentrus ornatus | reverse complement strand
AGGAGAAAAGTTAGGTCACCACCAACGACAACTTCCAGAATTCAGAGGGAATCGTGAAGTCTTGGGGTTTGTGGGATTGGGTGTCTTGGGATTTTTTTTTTTTTTTTTTTTTTTTTTTTTTTTTTTTTTTTAAGGAGCACTGATCTTTGTTGGGTATGAGCAAGGGGGTGGAGGATAGTGGGTGGGGTATGCTAGGTTTCTTTATTGGCTCTCCCTCTTTGAGAGGTTATGGGTATTAGCAGGAACCAGCTGATGCCTCCTTTTCCACTTAGATTCCCCCACCCCTAATCCACCTAAGGCCATTCCTCCTACCCATGTGCTTTATCACCCATGCTATTGCTCATATTCATATTGAGACACATTTGACAGCCCCGATGCTCACTGCAATCTTACATTAGCCAATACTGAGCAGATAACCTCAGTTATGCACCTTAATGTCCTCAATCCTTACATTTACATCAACTGTGATCAAGAACTAGTCCCAACATAACCAATAAATTCAGGATATTTATGTAAATCATTCTCTGAGACTTAAATTCATTGTGAATTTCACCTTTCCTAAGTAGACTGCCACTTTGACTCCTTTTGTTTTAAAGTTCCAGGGTGTAAAAATTAGGGTCATCAATTGGAAGAAATACTAAAGTATTATGAACTATGTTTTGAGTAGTGTACAGTGAAAATGCATGTGTTTTTGACAATTCTGGGCAAGCAAGTTATATTTACATCTGCTGCAGGTTGTGCTCCTAGCAATCTACATTTATCAAAAGCCACCCATGTGTAATTACCAGCCTATTCAAACATTTCTTTTTCTATTTTTAACCATCTAGAATGGCAACTCTTCAGTGTAAAACTGCATGCAGGCACACAGACTCAGGCTTTCTCACAATCATGTAAAATCATATGTTCTGTAAATATGGATCCAGGATGACCAGGAGATGAGCCAGCAGGACAGGCTTAGTGTTTAGTCTTAGCACAGGCCAGCTCTCTCTTGCTTGACATGGCACAACATTTGTGACATCCCCCCTCCCTAGGGACTGGCTACAACACGATGAGACTAAATGGCTTACTTGGTGGATTGGATCATCAGGGAGATGGGTTGTTGGTTTACATCTAGACCATCTCCTACACTAATATAAGCATCATTTAATCAAGATAGAAATAAAAAAATCATTACTGAAAAGGTTACTGTATATTATTTAAGTGATTTAAAAAAATATGAAAGAGCTACCCATTCTACTACAACAATTTCTATACACCAGTCTTTAAAATATAAGTTACCTGTTAAAGTTTACTTTTTAAACACTATTGCACCATCATTTAAAGTGATCTGAAGCTAAAATAGGTTTCTTTGCCTATTTACTATGTGTACTGTACAAATGGAATGCCTTTTGGCACCTCATTAAGGATGGAAAAAAAAGAGATACCCAAAAGAAGCCATAGACTGTGTTTATCTGCCAGTGGAGTGGCCAAAGGGTATGTACCTAAATAGATAGAGCACTAGCAATAGCATATAAGAGTTGTTTTAAGTTGCCAACTGCATGCAAAAAAAACTGTTTTTGTGCTGCAGTGTTTTCTTTTTCTTTTTTTCCCCATGAAGCATATAAAAGCAACACACAATGAGTCTTGGCCAGAAGCAAAGAAACAACATATCTAATAACTTGTCTTGTAGGTATTGTAAAACATACAGTGTGTCCCTACTTAGAAATCATCAATATGTAAGCTTTTCAGATGGGTTAACAGCAGCTGATTAGACATGCACTGGCAAATCACTTTCAGTGCTGTAAAGCGAGAACTGTTTCATTGTGGAGTGCCATCTCTTTAGCCAAACCAAACCGCAAATATCTTCTGAAAATTAGGTGAACTCAGGTGTTGGACTCAATGCCACTCAACAGAACAATATGGATCAAATCTTATTCAGTTTATTGGGCTAGCTTAACTGTCAGATGATCAAGCATAATGCATTAACACTTTATCATCCAGAATCCTTGATACAGCATTTAGGTTATTAAGATTCAACAAGTCCCTTTGCTCAAAAAAAAAAATAAAAAAAAATAAATATATATATATATATATATATTTTTTTTTTTTTTAAGTTTGGGACCCATTTGCACACATAGTTTAGTATCCTCTCCATGCAGGTCACCCCTCCAGCTGACCTGATCACCAGCATATTCATCAAATCTAAAAAAATGTCAAGGTTTACTTCCCAAAAGCACTTTATAATATACCATGGTAATCTACCATATAATTGTAGAATACCAGCGGATCATAAACAATATACCATATCAGTCTGAGGACCACCCATATACAGTATATTTGAATTGAACTGCAGAAGATCAAACTCTGAAGATAAATGCATCAAATGAAGGCTATGGCAAAACAATGTTGATGGCATAATACAGGGAATGCACCTGCATTTGTCCAGACAGAACAATGATGCAGAATTATTACTGTTGTCTCAACAGAAATCCTCTACCAAAGAATTTCCCAACCACGGACACCAATATGTAGCCGGAAATTGGGTTTCCAGATATTTATATTGACCTCATTTCTACACAGGGAAAATACCTAAAGCGAAGCATCCAGGCATATAAAAGCAAGGATGCCTGGTTGTACTTAAAATCAGGTTTTAACAGTCAAATAAAATGTGACATAGACCCCATTAGATTTCCTGGCTGAATACCGGCAGCTTCAGACAAACACTTAATTTTATTCTAAATGAAGCAACTTCTGGGAGCTTGTTCAGGCAGGCAACTCGAGACGCTGTGCTGCATCCCATGTTTTCTGTCTCAAATGTTCAAACATACCCATCCAATTTGGGCAGGCTATTTAAGATGCACACTTCCTCATTGGCTGTTTGCTTCATGCTTGCTGCCACTACCACTGCTGCCCCAGCATCCACCTGTAGGCTCCATCTACATTGACCCCAATATTTGATTACAAACCATGCCTGCATAAGGAACGATGGAGTCAGAGCTTAACCGCAAAACTACAATGCTCGATATAGCTTTTATCCATCAACTTATGTTGCAAGCCAGCAGTGTTTTGGCCAACTCTGACCTGCACAATACAGATGATGATGTGAAAAGCCAGAAAAACAATTTTCAGTCAAATTCCCCAAGTTTAATAAAAGAAAAGACAAAAGATTGAAGCCATCACTTGTACAACCACATGTACATTGTGTGATCTAATTCCTACAATTTAGAAACTTTTGGACACATGATGTTGTTTGCAACTACTTCTCCCATGTGTCTGACAGCAAACATTTTGGATGGAGGCTGGTTACTGTTAACAATGTGGCTGTGCAGGGAAGCTCATTTCTGTTCATCTTCATTAACATAAATTGAGTATGTCAGTGAAAAACACTTTTACTTAGGCTCTGGAAAAAAAAGGGCTTACATTGTAGGCACTTTATGGATGCTGCTTATAGCATCTTTGCTCATTATAAGCTGTATTCCAAGAATTATTTTATTCAATATAAATTGAAACCTTGCAAGACAAGAAAACAAGGGTAACGTTTGTTTTAATAGGGTCTGCAACCACATGAACTTTGGACAAAAGAAGCACCTCCAACTGTCTCTAATTATAATGTCCCCTATGACCACAGCGACCAGCACTGCCTCTGTGTGTTTGCATGTGTGTCTTTGGGGGCATGGGGGTGGGGTGTTAGTTGGCTCTAATCTGCTTGATGATGAAGATCCTCAGCGCTCAGTGGGACCTGCGAGGGGGTGGATGAGGGGGGGTTAAAGGAAGGATGGGGCTTGTAGGTGGGGGTGTTGCTTTCCTGCCTTACGCCAATGCAATCACGACTGTCGTTCACCAGTGAGCCGGCAGCACTCGCAGACCCTCTCGCTTCACACACACTTCCCCTCTCTGGCTCACTCGCTCTCTGATGCATGCACACACACACTTCACTGCTCACTCAATCGCTTGCTCACCCCCCCCCCCTCAGTTGTCGTTCTGTAACCACACGGACACTCTCCACTTTGGTACAGCTCCTGTGCATTCTCTTGCTATTCCGACGCTGCCGTCTCGGTACCTCGCACACCGCATGCACTCACAAGCATCTGTTATGTTCCAGCTTGTGCTCAAAGTGTGCGCACAGAGCGGGATGACGACTGAAAGACACCAAAGAGGAAAGCAGAGTGAGAGAAGGAATTAAAGGAGTGAAGGCAGAGAACCTGCTTTTGCAGAAAGGTGGGACAACAGTTTAATTCTTTGAAAATTTGGATTAAACTGGCTGCGCTTTTGCTCTCAAGTTACTGCTAAAGGTAAGTGCATCTTCTCTTTGAAATAATTTCTGATCCAGTATTTTACTTGTCTCATTCACAGAAATGTAACTATTATCCAGTAACTCCATAGCCACTTCGTTGAGGTTGTGGGATGTCATAGCTTGTTGACGAGCTCTGCAGTGCTCTGTTTGATTAAGTTATTACTATCGTTTCTCTGGCAAACACAGCGGAGACGCTACTTTCTAAAAGCAAGTTAAGTGTGGTGAAATGTAGATCGGCTGTGTCCTTGACAGTGTTGTAATGCAGTCTAAGTCAGAACACACTAACACTTTAGCAGTTGTTGTTTTTTGCCTGTTCTTCTTTCCATCATGGCTTATCGGGTTAAATTATAACACAGAAGGCATCAATTAGACAGAAATGCTGAATGTGTTTGATTTCATTTGTAGGTCTGTTCTTTTAGTTCATCTGCACATGAAAGCATGGAGACTTGAGGCGGTGCTCAATACTGATTTCCACACCATGATCTGTCAGAAGGTCTTGGCAAGTTGATTTAAGGAGCCTTTATGCCACAAAACGGCAAAAGAAAACGATTTTCCTTAAATTATTGAAAATTATATGAGTCATTTAAATAAATAATGTAAATAATATGGACAATCTCGTGTGTTTGATTTAAGTGTAAGTGCTGTGCTATTAAAAGTGTTGAGAGTAAACGCACACAAGGTCTGACGGCTCATCCGTGGGCAAGAGAGGATTTCCTTTTGTCTGCACAAAGTATTTATCAGCAATATTACAAGACTAGATTACTAATAGATTAGTAAACAATATATGAAGATATCAAAGAGGTTTGACAACATTAGGTTTGCTGAGAAACAAGGGATTATGGATGTAGCCTTTGCCCTGTAACACAGATGTAGCAGATGCTTGCATAGCAATAATAAATAAAAAAACACAGAAACACGTAAACATAAAATTTTCCATTGATTATTAAACAGTCCCACAAAAAGTTGTAATTAAATTAGACAACTCTGCTTGTCTTGTGCAAACAAGTGGCAGCCACATAGACGAGGATAAACGCAATACATTTTGGGGGAATTTTGAAGCCATGTGCATTCTAATAAATAATAAAGATCACTCACTTCTCATCTGTAACACATAAAATATTATTCTGGTTTTACTAAAGAAATGTCGTGTGAATTCTAGAGCAGCTTTTCAGTCAATCCCATCCTTACTTACAGATTAGATAAAAAGAAAAAAAATGCCTTTACTTCCCACTGCTTCAGGCATATCTAATGTTACTCACTTTAGTGTCAGAGGCACCGAGTCCTCTTATCAGTATTCAGTTGAAAACACCTGCTTTGGAATAATCAAATAACGCTTCAAGAAGTCCACTTCCAGAGAAAAAGAAGAGCCAGACCCTTTGACCACACAGAGACTACTGTGCAGAAAATGAGCATTCAGGGCATGCAGCCACCAACCACTCAGGTATTATAACTGCATCAGAAGGGAAAATAAAAAGACGTGCAATATGCTTGTGGTTATTAAGTGAGGACGGCAATATAGACCGACTTAGGCACATATCATGCCAATAATTCCCCCTATCTGATTACAGGAAGAGGAAAAAGACTGTTTTGCTCAAATAGCTTTTAAACTTTTTATTTAATTATTAATCCATTTTGTTGTCATTTTTCATTCTGGATTTTGTCTGGTGTGATTGCACGTCCAGCGCGACTCTTGACAACAGTCCTGCAGAAGGACAGAATGCAGTTATTTACTAATATATAATACTGAATGGCATAATGTTGCATTGCTATGTTGCACACTGCACCCTGCAACTCTTTTTTTTACACAGATTTAAACAAGTTTAAATATGTTTGGCCAATTAGATTTTTTTCTGTTAACTGTCACCTTTAAGAACTTGACAATCATAGGTTATTTCATACTTATTTTTGTGAGTTCTAAAAATAGAAACCGTGTGTACTGAAAAGGGGCAGAGGAAACCTGAATTGCCCAAGGCAAAACTTGTTATCCATCACCATCATGAAGTGACATACACCAGCCCCAGCAAAACCTAGGCCAGTAAAGAGTCAGCCACCTCCTGATACCTTTCTCTGCACTGTGTCCATGTAAATTTAATGGGGAGACTAAGTACTCTGTGGTAAATTACAGCATGTCTACTAAGCTGTCATCGCATCCTCGGATCTGCAGCTCTGTTTGATTAGAGAGAGCCGTTATTTATAGAGAGTCTGCAGGCTTTACCATAAACATAAATACAGTGATCAGTCATACGGATATGCCACCTATCACTGCATTTTAAGTGAGTGTCCATCAAGAGCCTTGGGGCTTAAATGGAATCAATACTTGAGATTATTTGGATCTCCAGACTCTCTTCACGATGGGCTCTTCAATCTCCGCCCTCATTCAATAGACTCATTTTGACATCATTCTGCTCTAAATGAGGTGTGTCCAAGTTTGTGTGAACGTCTTTGTGTGAATCTGTGTGTCCATGAGCATTAAAGTGCATCTGTCTGCGTGCATTACTGTAGAGCTATAAGATGTAATAAGCTGTCAGAAACTTGCTTCCACGCTTTCAAGCATCTGAATGCTAATCAGACAGTGATTTGGTTGTTCTGTCTGTGCTCTCGCAGCCAACCTGAGATGAAACTATTGTGCTGTATAAATGTGCTGTGTGTCAGACAACAATTTCTCCCACAGCGAGAGACATTCAGCCAAGACCCCTGTAGACCCCTAAGACCAGGCTCTCCCTGGCTCTAAGACAATCATCAACAACAGTCCTAAACATCTCAAATTAAAGTCTTGCAGTGATGGATGGCTCTGAGTCTGCTGAAGATATTGCATGCGCTTCTTGTCTGAATGATGGGCAACTCCTCTCCACTTCACTTAGCAATTATTTATATAGATTTGTCTCCGTTCATCTGTCAGTTTTCTCAGACATGCCATTTTTTTCGTCTCTGTGGTAGAAATAACCTGCAGAGGTAAAAGCTCAAAATTTCTGCAGCCTATTGATGCTGGGGCTTTTTCTGGAAAACAAACATAACTTCCCCCGTGGTATACGAATGTTGTCTGAAGCAGCGGTGAAAATAGAAGTAGTAAAGATGCAGTTACCTGATGGTACCTTTTTATATTGAGGACACAACTGTTTTGCCCTACTAGAAGACAAAGCAGTGAGCTCAGTGTGGAGTTCAGTGAAGATAAAAGGTGAGGCAGTTCCTCCGAGACTCGAGTGTGCAGTTTGAACACTGATTATTACTCATATCTGAGCACTGCCGTGGCTTATCTTAAAATGTCCATGGTTAGAAGACGCAAGGAAAACTAAAGTAATTGCACATTAAAATGATTTCTCACATTCTTGTTTTACAACTGCACTTAAATGCCTTTTATTTCATCATCCAATGTAAAGATCTTCTCTGTGAGGGCAGTTCTTCTACCCTTTTGTTTAAAAAAATAAAAATTCATAAAGTAAACATTTTTGAATATTGCATGCATCCTGAAAATATCCCAAAGAGCCTATGGCATTTGTATTGTAGAATATATTTGTGCCATCCCTTTGAGAAATTTACTACAGATTCTAAGCCAATAGTAGACATGAACAGTTTGTCATAAAAACCACTGGAGACCATGCAAACGCACAAGTGGACAGAGGAAGAGTATTTCCTCGCCAATGTATTTATTATTTATATAGTTCTTCTCTGTCGTGTCTTCATATTTACAGAGCAGATTTTTATTACCTGCCTTTGTCCAAAAAGAAGGCAGTTATGTATGATCTTAATCCTTTGCATTTCTGATAAAACGCCTTCAGTCTCACAGGGCTCATCCAAACAATAAACATCATCTCTCATCTCTGGCTGGACTCAACTCTTTAACTTCAACACAACCTCACAGGCCCCCAATAGCAACTTGGGAAAGATTTCCTGTCACATAGGTGAATGACTAGTTTAGTGACCCTAGAGGTAAAGTGAGATTGTAATAATTGGTAAAGAGGGTGCTAGGGGACCTTTCATTACAGGGGCTGAGCAGGACTGCAGGAAAGTGTAAGGTAAAAACAAATGTGGAATACTCCATTCTGGAGAACTGATTAAATCTTGCACAGGACTTCAAGGCCATATGTATGGGCTTTTTTTCAATATAGCTTTACTGGGTCAATACATTTGTCCTTTGAGTGATGGTCTTTAAAAACCTCAGTATTTGCAAGGCAGCAGTCCATCAGTTAAACCTTCAGTAATGATAAGATGAGCACTGAGCCAGTGTTATTTATAGAGCTTGACATTAAAGCTGCAACTAATGATTTAGATTATCTGGCTGTTTATTTTCCTTCAAATTTGTCTTCAAAACAGTCTGTGACACACAGTCACTCTTATACCGTAACATTTAGCTGAAATCAGCATATTTGGTTTAATATTCTCAGTGGTTGATTAATAAACTGATAGTGAATAATTTTGTCAAAATTCTGGGGTAAATTTATAATCTTGAACCTTCCTTTAACTGTTGATTACTTTGAAATGTTCACTTCCTGTTGCTAAAATCCACCATTTGATAAAAATCATCTTACATTAAAAGCAATGGCAGCTTTGCTCATTGGGATACATATATTGTAACCTTTTAAGGAACCAATTTCTTCAATAAAGAAGTTTCTGAAATAAATTTAATCTCTACTCTATGCCACATAAAAACTTTTTTTCATGCATGTCAAAAATCATTGTCGTTTTATTAAAAGAAAAAAGGCAGTTCTTAAATGACACAATTCCCTGTGCTGCAGACACCAACTTTCTGTGAAGTACCTCTCACAAAGCATAACGTTTCCCATTTTGTTTAACACACTTGAGCAGGCTACCCTCCCTAGCATATAGACTACCATCAGTGCAATGCAGCATAAATGTTTTAGTCTATTTCCCATCTGTTCAGTAACACAGTCACAGAATCTCACACTATATTCATGCATTATCAGTCTTGGATACTTTGGTGGATAGCAGATGAAGATTTATGAGAGTAAAATGAAAACTTTGCTCAACAGCTAAAGGTGTGCCAACAAACGGACAGAACATAAAGGATATGTATGCATAAATGCTGCATGATTTATAATATTGGGGATGTAATTCAAAGTCTGTGCCCAAAGAATGGCTTGTCTAGGTACTCAAATTTGATTTGAAATATGCACCACTGACACCTCATTCTCTTGTTATGGTATTTTAAGGCCTTTGCTCTATTTAGTGAAACAGAACAGCAGCAGGTGGTTCATTATATAGCTAACTCTAAAACTCAGTTGGACATGAAATACTAGTCGGTTCATTTATATTATTGTCATGCTCTGAGGATATATATCTCTCTATATATATAGAGAGAGAGATACATATATATTAGAATCTGACTTCAAGGCGTGTTACCAACTGCTGAAGTGATGGATGTCCCACTTTGTGGCAGCCATGTTAAATATGTGAAATAAGCTGCTAGACTTAATTAAATGCTGGACTGGAAGAAAAAATAAATCCCCCAACTTTCTTGAGCTATAGGCAGCAAATTCCTTTAGCATAATTTCTACTTTTTGTTCTACTTTAAAAAAAGAAACCATTTGATTTGCTGTATATGATTGACAGTAATGCAATGCAAATTATACCATTAATTTTACGTTGCACAGTAGAGATCTGAATCCAGTTAAACACATTCGTTAGAACAATCCGACTCTATGGTGTGTTTCAAGATGAGAGCATAAGGACAAAGAAATACTTTCCACTGCGCTCATTCAGGCTTATCTTCAGACAAATGCTTCTGTGGAAAATGTCACTGAGGAGATAGGGGGCATTGTTTAGTTTTTGTTTTTTGTTTTTTTGCCCAGAAGAGAGCTTAAGAAAATTACCCATTCACCTCCACTGCACCTAAATCACTGTGACTCTTAAGGACATCTTTTTTTATGTACAGGGTTTTTGGACTTAACAACTTACCATTTCAGGCGAGTTCGGCCCTTACATCTTATATATATACCATGAACCTGAAGAGTGATAAAGCATTGCTCTTCATCCATTAAATAGAATAAGAAATCATCCTGACAGACCCTAGATCTTGGCCTAGGTGAGTTTTCTCATGAGCGAGACTTCCTCAAGGTCAGCTTGATCGTGCTTTCCTCAGTGTGCAGCACTTGTGATGAATAGGACACAGTGTATGGGAGAGAGGACGCGCAGACCAGAGGAAAAGAGTGATGAAGATTTACACGCTTAATATATTGTGTTTACCTGTAAATGGAGCTGCAGAGAGTTGTGTGTCTCTTAGTTGTGACTGAGATTAAAGACAGCTAGTACTGAGTTTTTTCCAGTTAACTGAACCTTAGTAATTTTTCATGGCTTTGAAGGATTACTAATATGGTTACCACTATAACAGTAACCGATGGAAAAGAAAAGTCAAATAATTATTCACATTATAAAAATTGTTACCACTTATTTTATGGCTAAGTAGGATTTGAGCTTCAGTCATTTTTAAATACTATCAAAAGATTTAGTAAAAAAAATAAAAAATAAAATTACAATTTAAAGACAAAATTGCTGGGATTACTTCCTGAGCTATGAAGTCAACCACTAAGGTCAAACCAGTAACTTAAAAGTGACTGCACAAGTGACCTAAGTCAAGGCTTGACCAACTCCAGCTGGTTGGCCTGGATGGGAGTCTAATGATTAAAAAGCAAACTACACTCAAAAGCCCAAGCAAATGTAACGGATGTTCCCCACATGCATCATGGTGATGTATAATGAAAAACACTTAACATGAAGGCAGCTCTACCATGGAAGGAAGAAATATGACTGTAATTTGCTTTAAATCAAACAATAAAGACAGGCAATTAAAATGAGAGAATTTGAAAACAGTATGGATTGCAGCATAGCTGCAGCTGTGGCAACTTCAAACAATCCCTGCTGGCTTAAACTGGTGGCTGGAAACTCAGCAAGTGAGCAGTATGGACCTGCAAAGAGCCATTAAAAATAGACACAATATACTATGCAAATTAGTTGTAATTTTGTAATAGCAATGCAATAATGTTTAGTCATAGTTTTGTTGTTGGGATTAAAAGTGTTAAATACCATATATGACACTAGTTGTTTGTGTACAATATTTGTAGCTCTGTTGGTGGATTGCTGGTATTGCATGCATCAGTCCAGTGGCTCCCAACCCATTTTCTTGAGGGACCCCCTTCATGCAAAAACTGAAAATTTATGGACCCCCTACCCAACCCTCTGTGCTGAAAGCATGCTTGGTTTTATGCTTTCAAAATTGAGATTCTCACCATAAATAGTGTATTCTGCCTTAGTCTTGTCCTTCTATAAAGCCAAAGTTAAATAAACAACATTTATCCTTAATCACAGTGGCTCTTAATGTTCAAAGCCTCAGGGACCCACCGTGCTCATTTGGCCACCCCAGGTTGGGAACCACTGGATTAGTCCAGAGACAGTGTGGATAAGTTTTGTTCAGTGGCAGATTCTAACAACTTTTAACATGTATTTAACATTTAAGGCGGAATGCTACTTCTTTAGGATCCCCAGCAGATGCTGCATGAGAAACAGAATCCAGAATGGTGCTTAAGAAACTCTTGACTCCATGTTTTCGTTAAAAAGTAAAAAAAAGAAAAACACCCAGAAATACTTTATCAGCTACTTTAGTGTCAGTTTTGGACATGGTGATTAAATCTATTTTGCTTTGTTAAGTGTTAAGTCACCAAGTCAGCAAATCTGAGTGTTAATGTGTGTTTTGTGAACATTACAACTAAATCAGAGTAGAAGCACCATAACATATGACTGAACTTCCTAGGGTCTGTTTTACAGTTCTTCTTCTAAGCAGAGCTATGAGTAAGACAAAGCCAAATTGAAAACAATGCCCAAAGGCTTTGAGCTCTGAATTTGACAGCTGTGACCTACCATGCTGAGTTTTCCTGATGAGCAAGGGTCCGTTGACTTCATTGTGTAGAAGATAAACAACAGTGTGCTCAGTCGCCCTTCTGCAGGGAGGCCTCATATAGTCCCATTTCTTACCATCTACACAATTCACTGGACTGACAGATCCATCTTTTTTACGTAGAGCAATAAATCACTTTAGTTATGTTTTCGTAAGATTTTAAAACAAAAAGTTTTTTTTATACAACTTTCAGTGATAAACTGTTCTTAAAAAGTATAAACAGGGTTTCATACCCTCTTTTCATCACCTGAATCTGAGACCTGACCCTGTACAGCACATTAAATCTCATTTCAATACATTTAAGATTACAATTTAAATAAAATTAATCTATTTGTAATATACAATCAAATGTTAGAATGTGTTTAACAACGCTTATAAAGCAGCTAACATTAAAGCTAGAGGGAACCAACAGCCTCTACCATAATTCAGGGGCATTGGCAAACGGAAGAAATTAAACCTATTGCACATAACAATCACCCCGACCCATGATCCACAATATCCAGCAGGAAAAACGTCTTGGATGTTGGATTAGCCAGAATTGTCTAATGTAACACAAAAACAGTAAAAAGCTGGCTCTGTCCAGTATGTTCACTGGTGTCCAATTGCCAAGGAGAAAAAAAATGCATTGCTATCAGAAAGTTCATGTGTAAACCAAGTGCTGTAATGCATGTGGCTCTTGGTGTCCTTTACTTGAAATGAAACTTAAATAAAGTTCTATGAGGGCTGTAAAATTGTGGACCATTAACTATTTGGAAAACATATTTTGTATGCTGTCAATTCTAGTTTAGTATGACATAAAAAAGCTAACAAATATCATACTAAGTAAAATAGAATCTGCACATCACCAAATTTAGATTTCTCCATTAATTTCTTAACTCACCATATTCAGTCTCTTTTACACATTTTATTCTTATCTCTGTGTTTATATAAAGATATCTGTATATTACTGCTACTTGTAGACCTGCACATTTATTAGAAAAGGCTAATCACTGTGCTTTTTCTGATTCCTAATACAGCACCCAGAAAATTTTGCAATCAGTCTAGATAACTAAACTTGGATTTACAAACAAAAGTAAGCAGCTTGTTGTATAATTACAATAAACCACAATGTAAAACTGCTGTTTAAGAGTACAAGGATTTATAAGGCTTACTTCACTGTTGCTGAGATCCCTTTATCTTTCACCTCAAAGAAATATAATTAAAGCATTCTGCAGATGTTTTTGGGTGAGTGGTGATTATGTCTCCATATGGTATGCATGATAACAAAGTAAAAGAATAATAAAAAAGACAAATAACTGCTACATGAGTCTCATTCGGGAAGCACATGGATGATCTGCCATCTTATCACATGAACATGGATTACATAATTAGCAGTTGCTCTGGGGAAATTATGATTTGATGGTTGAAGCTGCTGGAAAAAGGGTGCATGCAGCATAGAGTTGCTACATTAGGCAGATGATGCCTCACAGTAGCTGTTCATCAAAAATAGTTTTCTCCCCGATTTAAAGAAGTCAAGTCTAGGTTCTTATTTTGCAATTAAGCAGCGGACTGTTGCTGAAATGTGTTTGGCACTGTTTTTCTTCATTTTCCTCTATTTGATGAAAGCCATGAACACGCACCTAACAGACTCAATATCTTACACTTATAAGAGGTCAGATGGATAAAGTCCATCACTTTACAACACAGAACTCTGAAGGGAAACATTGAGTATACGTTGATTCATGTGAATGTTACTTTCCAAACATAACACCCACTAAAAGTGGTGCAGAACATGCACATACAGCCTCAAGGCAACAATGCTTCCTAACAGCAGCAGCCTCGGCACACTGCAAAAACTGCTTAAGAACGGCTTGTGGAAGTTTACAAAGAACCTAAAGCACCGGACCAGCTTCTCAACTCCATAGATCCCAATCCGACAGAGCATCCATGGGATGAGCCAAAACAAGTTCTATCCAAAAAGATCCAATCCATTGCCAATACCCTGGTGCCAGACGTCATGTAACACCCCCTCCCTACCATAGAAAGGTTCTATGTCTATGTCCTGATGGGGTCAGAGCTGTTTTTATGGCTTAAAGCAACATTAAGACTAGGTGTAAAAATTATAGCTGGCTGGTATGTTTTATTCATGTTACATTACACATTGACATCAACAGTTCATTCCAAATAAATGTTTAAAGCTTCTGTGGTAATGAAATTACCAGTACACATGCTGAGATCAAGGTTCAAGTCAGATCAGACGCGACTAAGCATAGTAACAAAAAGTGAAAAGAATTTCCCTACATTGTAGCCTGCAGTAAGCGAAAATAAAAAATAAATAATGTATATAATAGTTTTGTGTTCCCGGCACTTCTCAGAATTATGGAAAAACAGATTGTATTTTCCAGGGAAGATTTATCCATTCTTTAAATTCACATTAATCTCCTTCAGTTTGAACACAGAGCAATACCGTCTAACCCTTTTAAAGTTTGGTTGCTAACTGGAAGTGAATAAAGTCAAGGAGATGAAATGCAGAATGTGAAGTTATTCATAAGCCTTTTATAGCCATTGTCAGCACAAGACTCCATATATTCAATATTTTAATACAGCCTGCAAAGAATATAGTACAAACAGAGCAAGAGAGAAAGTTTCTCCCTGTGGGACTTTTGAGGCCAGAAGTGTTGCTGCACAGATCAAAGATAATATGTAAAATATTGAATAATCAAATCGGAACCAATTCAAGAGGAGATTCCCATTTCTAAAAGTTAATGCATGCATTTCTGTGATTTCTTTTCAGCTAAATAAAAGACTTTATTGACTATTATTAAGCTCTTCACTAAGAAACCTTTAAATGTAGGAAATGGTGAATAAAAAAATGAACTAGACAACAACCATTACAATATTTAGGCACAATTATCATATGGCTTCACTGTAAACCTTTTTTATTTTCTATTTTTTATTTCTAGAATGCAAACAAACAAAATTACTTTTTTAAACAATATATAGAATATTTTGAGAAGGAAAGGGCCAAAAAGTGAGTCCACTTCTTTACTTTCCACATACACAAAGATGCTTTCTCTTTGTACAACTCAAACAGTAAAGAACACAGAGCCAGGAGCCATTAAATAAATAAAAAATAAAAAGATGGATTGTGGTAAAACACTCCAAGTCCTCCATTTGCTAGAAGTTCAGTTCAATGTTGACTCGTGTTATCACTTGCTTTGTCCATTTCTCTCTTTTCCTTGCTTCATCCTATAATGTCCTCCTGTGTTTCTTTGTTAAATCAGTCACAATGTGTGTTTTGAATAGCCAGTGCGCTGATATCCAGTTACTGGCATGTGATGCGGTGCCGTGAAGTAAAATGGGCTGTAAAGTGATGCACTGTCCCAGAATAAAAAGAAAAAAAGTTTGGAAGTGCAGTTTCTCTGCATCAGGAAGCTGCTGCACAGTGACGACTCCAGGAATAATTATTGCCATTGTCCCATCAAAATGAGCCCAACACAGATTTTCTTTTTAATAAGGTCAGAAGTTTAAATAGAGCAACCTACAGAAGTGGATTAGTTTTATCCACCAGCTAAAAAACACTGGTGTGGCCACTGGGACGCCTTTGCCTGTGTACAGCTGATGTGCAAGAGTGCGTTCTGTCAAACTAACTGTCAAGACCAAAATGTAAAGGCAGAACAAAGACATACAGATCTCCTATGTCTGGCTGACCAAGGAAAAGCAATGCAGAGCAGTATTTCCCTCAAGAAAGAGGACTCACAATCCATTCAATGTTACCCAAAAGGAGGGCTGGACTATAATTCAATATCAATATATATCTCAATATACTTTTATTCAATAACGGTAATAAACGTTTTGAACACATTTCCGATATTTCGATATGATGACGTACACCACAGACACGAAGCCGGACCAATAGGCCCAACCAAACCCAGCAGCAGTTGGCTGTGTTCAACATGAGGTAGAAGGCTAGGCTAAGCTCTAACGTTGCTAGTTTTAGCTCAAAATGAGTGCTCATTACCGTAATGCAAACTTGACTGAACAAGCTTCCAGAAGCGATGAGAAAGCAGATGAAATAGTTGATAATAGAGGAAAGACTCGGCAGTACAGAAGTAGTTTGGGTCAGTGTCGCCAACGTAGCTATATTTAGCGAGTTTACACACCTCTGTAGCTATTTTTTTTTTAAAGCGACTAGTGACAGATCTAACGTCTTTTTCTGGTACTATTGGAGATTTTTGGAGACTTCTCACTCTTTTTATGTTTATTGTAGCAATTCTGAGCACTAATATTTTCAAGCCTATTTGAAGCGCCTTTGTTTAAATCTATAAGAATAACATGATAAGCCTCTGTTGTAGTTTAAAGTTAAAGCTGTTAATATTGTGAAAGGTAAAAGTGTTATTTAACCTTTAATGGTGATTTCAAATTTCATAGTTTGAAAGCTAGTTTAGCCTCTTAGCTAATTTTATCTGGATAATACCACATATTGGAAAAAAAATCACTTTTTTTTTTTTACCTAAACCACTTTAAATTGAACCTAAGAAAGAAAGCCTTCACCAGTCATCAGCAGCTCACTGCAAACTGTATTTTCAAGCAGTGTCTACTGTTTCCAAAGGAAAATTTCATGAAAAAAAAAAAAGAATAAATAAAGAACAAACAACAAAAAAACCTTTGGTGAAACAGATTTTACACACAGAGTGGGCTTTAGAACAGACCAGACTTCTCACACAGCCAAAAGAGAAGTGCCTGTGCCCGGGTGCACCTCACAGGTTGCCAGCTGCCCAGCTGAATATCTCACTTTCCAGAGCAGAAAGTCAATGAGATCCATGCAATGAGCTCATGATTCCAGCTCTTTGAGTGATATTAACCCTGATCATTATTTTATCGATGTTTTTTCTCACCATCATGAGCTGCCATGATGAGTTTAACAGTCCTGGAGGAGACTTGATGAAATGCTGAGGTGCTGGACAGTGAGTGGAGCTCATTAGCTTATTCATTGGTCAGTGAGTAAATGAGGAAGTAGCTATTGGTAAAAACTTATGTGTATCTGATTTTCAGTTAAACATTTAAACTTTAATGAGTATTTTAAATAATCAGGGACTGCTGTAGCATTATATAAATAATACCAATTAAATGTAGTTATAGTGCTAAAGCAAATGTACTGAGAAAGGTAGCCTACATATTTTTATATTATATAATATTGAGTGTCATGATCATGGGGTTTTGTTATGTCTAATCCCTCTTCATATATTGGTTTAGGTTTTGTCATATTTAGTTTCCTGTTAAGTTCTTATTTCAGGATTATGGTTTTATCATGTCTAGTCTCTGTGCAAGTCATGGTTTGGGGTTCTTGTTCTTATATTTAGTTATGTTAGGATCTTGCGTTATAGTACAGGGCTTGTCATGTTTAGTTCATGTTAAGATCTTGTATTTTGGATCATGGGTTAGTTCTAAAGATCACAAAGTTTCTGGCTTCTGGAATGTGTAGTTAGGATCTTGGGTTATAGTCTTGGGCTTTGTGATGCTTAGTTTATGTGTAGCTAATGGTTTAGGTTTCTTGTTTATTCATGTCAGGGTTATTTTGTATTGATAATGGGTATTCAGCTTTGTGGGTCATAGTCTTCATTCATGTGTTCTATTTTCTGTTCCTGGTTGATGAGGAAACTTTAATCGCATGGGAGGGGACCTGAACATGCTCAAAAACTCACCAAAGTTTGCATACCCCCCCCAAAGGAATGCGTAAATTTACGTATTTTGGGGTGCTCGGGACTGTTCGGGTAAAATTGAACAAGAACGCCACCTATTTTTGATGCCCCGCCACTACATGTCATCAATCTTCATGAAATTCGCTACACATATTCCTAATGATCGGGCGAACAAAAAATCCTCTTGGAGTGACACCCGAAAACAAACAGGAAGTCGGCCATTATGGGTCAAACCCACCATTTTGGCGTTTTACTCACGTTGCTCAAAATCTATCTCCTCCTAGACATTTCATCGTACTGCCACAAAAATGGCTCAGGATGTTCAGAAGGCATGTGTCTTTAAAAGTTATCAAAAACTCTCTCATATGAGTAAGGGCATAGAGGGGGCAGGACCTCAAAGTTTGATGTCTCGCCATGAAAAACGAAATCGATATAACTTCCACATAAAACAACTTATCTGAACCAAAATGACCACGTATGATGCTAGTCCCATCCTGGACACATCTACATGTCAATGATTGCATTATGAATTGGCCAGGCCAACTGGTGACAGGAAATCATGGTTTTTACTCGGAGACCCACCTATCTGACGTTTCGAACACAACCAGGTCCAAACTGGGTCAGACAGCAGAAAACAATTTGGTGATGATATCTGGTAAAAACTGTTGCTCTATGCTGAAGAGTGAGACCGTGGCGTGATGGCGATCTTTGATGAGACGCCGTGATATTACAAATCATTATAAATCACTAATTTTTGATCCAATCACCATCAAACTCACAGGTCTTAATCAGGATCGGGCTCAGGATGTTCAGAAGGCATGTGTCTTTATCAAAAACTCTTTCAAAGGAGTAAGGGCGTAGAGGGGGCGGGGCCTCAAAGTTTGATGTCTCGCCATGAAGGAATGAATTGATATTATGTCCACATAAAGCAACTTTTCTCAACCAAAATTGCCACGTATGATGCCAGTTCCATGCCGACCACATCTACATGTCCAGATATTGTCGTCTGGACATTGCTCAACGCTGCAGGGCGGGACCGTGGCACCATGGTGAACTTCCATAAGATGCCATGTCATCACAAATCAATTTACATCCCTCAATTTTCAGCTAATCACCATCAAACCAACAGGGATTAATCAGGGTTTGGTCCTGAACAGATACATGTAACCACTTCTGGTCTCGGACTAAGCCCCGTCCACTTACATCAGGTAGTGGTTTTTCCAGACGTTGGGGTCCTTCTTCTCAAGAATGAACCTCATACATTTAAAAGTGCTTCAGATCAGGTCAAACCTTTTCATGATACTACAGGGGAAAAAATCAGGTTCCTTCCCCAAAGGTAACCATGGCGAATGACATCCAATGCCATGAAACAGGAAGTACTTGCAACTGAGCAAATGTACTCTTGATCTCCACCAAACTCGCCAGGTAGGACAGTGGTCAGGCCTGGAACTGATTGAAATTGACAAATGCTGGAAGTATGGCTCTATAGCGCCCCCTATAATTATTTAATCTAGCCCTAACCACTGACATATTACTTCCACATAAAGCAACTTATCTGAACCAGAATGGCCATGATGCCAGTTCCATGCCGACCACATCTACATGTCCAGATGTTCTCAACGCCATGGCCCCACCCCCTGCAAACAGGAATTTGATTTGTCAGAAACATGGCCACGAATTCTTCAGATGTCATTACTAGGCCCAGTGAGGTACCAGGTTATCCTCAGAGAGAGACAATGACCACCCAAGGCAGAAAAGCCGGAGACGAGTGAGCATACGGCTGCGGGCGAGAGCGGGCTGCTAGAGGGAGGGAGGGAGGTTGCCGGCCGACGGGGCAGTGCAATAGGCCAGAGCAACACCAGAGGTGCGAGGACCTTCATCAATGCTTGCAGCTTTAATTGGTCCTTGTAATTTTTCTAAATGTTTTGCATTGTGTGCAGATGTTTGCCTCTTCCCTGTTGACTGTTCTGCTTTTAGAGGCTTCACTGCTGCTTTCACAGATTTTAATTTTGTTTTTTTTATCTTCCCTGTTTTTAGACCCTGTGTTCGGCGGTGATCCAGGTGTATGGGGCGGAGCGCAGTTGCAGCTGGGTGAAAAGGTGCTGTGGAGTGGTCTGCCTGGTCAAAGACAACCCCCAGAGATCCTACTTCATCAGAGTGTTTGATATCAAGGTAAGTGAGATCAGTCCAACACACAGCTTCATGTTTGTTGCCTCAAAATCTAAAGTCTTAAGCAGAGATGATGACTGGTTACCAGCTTAAAAGTCCAGTGTGTAAGAGTTACTGTCATCTACTGGTACAGATGGGCACAATTGTGGGCATGGAAATTTCTTCATTATTGATTATCACTCAACAGGTTTGCAGAACCAGTTCACTCATTTCAGGATCGTTGAGGCATTTCAGAGTTGTGGTCAGTGGGATTGATTTTTGGTCAAAAGATTAACACTTAAATAAATTAAATGTTATAAGAATATGCTGAATCATCTATGCAGGTTTTCTTTCCGAGAAGATTTTTAAATAATTTTTTTTTTTTTTTTTTTTTCTTTTTTTAAAGTTTCAGGTTCCACCAGCTAAGAGTGAGGCCTTTACAGTTACTTGTATCATGTATTTGGTGTCATTGGTTTGTTTGTCTATCTATCTGTTAGCAACATAAAGTTACGGACAGATTTTGATTACATTTTCAAGAAATCTCAGAAATTGAATAAAAAATCAAGTTATTAGATTATGAAGGTGATCTGGATCACCGCCCGGATCCAGGAATTTTTCTAAAGGATTCCTTATTATGGGAAGATAGAGATAATTTTGCCATTGGAGCTTCTAACTAAAAAATGTTATCTAAAGAACCCCAGGAAATCAAAACAAGCCTTTAAATTAGACAGAAGGAGGTGGATGATCTTAAGACATGTAACACAAAGCACGTTGACAATGTTAACCCTTGGGGCACTTTTAGGGACCAAAAATGTACTTTATGTTTTATCAGTTTAGTATCTTGTTCAGTTTAAAGGCCAATTGTATGAAACTTAGATCTTTCTTTTGTTATTATGTTTAATATTCCATGATCACTTTTTGTGTAAGTTGTAAAGAATGGGAGACACACTCTTCACGTTTGGGACATTGACTTCTATTTTAACCACGTATTTGGATCAAATCAAATCAATCTTAATTTATATTATATACTTTCACATACCAAGAGGTACCCAAAGTGCTGCACAGGTAAAATAACAATACATAAAAACATCAAAAAAATAATAAAACAAACAATAAAAGAGAAAAGATAGTAAAAAGCCTGGCCTAATGATCGTGCTCTCTGGAGTTAAAAAAGTTTTAAGAGATTTAAAATCATTCACGGTTCTGGCAGACCTCACAGAAAGAGGGAGACTATTCCAGAGTTTAGGGGCTACTGAGGAGTCACAAGTCGAGTCCTAGGGACTACTAACCAAATATGATCTTCTGACGTCAAAGTTCTACAAGGACGGTGATGGTGCAGAAGCTCAGATAGATAGGGAGGAGCCAGGCCATTTAAACATTTAAAAATCAAAAGTAAATTTTAAAAGAAATTCTAAAAGAGACAGGCAGCCAATGTAGGGAGTGCAGAAATGGAGTAATGTGCTTCCACAGTCTGGTCCACGTTAATAGGCGGGCAGCTGAGTTCTGGATCAGCTGTAGACGGTGGAGGAGAGACTGGTAAATCCCAAAATAAAGGGACTTACAGTGGTCCAGTCTAGAAAAGATAAAAGTGTGAATGACCCTTTACAGGGCATCATAAGGAAGAAAGGCTTGATTTTGCTAATATGCCTCAAATGATAAAAAACTAGTCTGGACTACTACACTGACCTGCCAGTCAAATTTGAGGTTAAAATCAAAGACAAGATTTTTAATAAAATTAATCAGTATTTGAGTCCAGATAGCCAACAGCACTGTTGCATCCAATTTTGTAAAATCTCTATGCAATGATCTTCAGCTTTTAAAGGCAGATAAATCTAGATGTCGTCTGCATAACAATGAAATGACACATTGTTTTTAAAAATGAACCCCAGAGGAAGTAAATATAGCGAAAGTAAAATAGGGCCTAGGATGGAGCCTTGAGGCACCCTGTAATTAAGTGAGGCCTCTGAAGAACAGAACTGTGCAAGATGTAGAAATAAACTTCTATTTTTCAAATATGAGTCAAACCATTTGAGTACTGTGCCATTAACTCCAACAGACTGTTGTGCAAACAAATTAATAAAATGTCATGATCCACCGTATCGAAAGAAGCAGTGAGATTGGGGAAAATTCAAACAGCAGAGGCTCCAGAATCAACAGTAAAAAGCAATGTATTGCTTACACCTGAGAAGGGCTGTTTCAGTGCCTAAAACCAGACTGAAACTTCTCATGGAGGTCATGTAGTTCCAGATGATTCTGTAACTGAAGATAAACAACTTTCTCTAAAGGCTAAGCAATTGGCCTAAAATTTGAAAGAATGTTGGGATCCAAATTAATTTTTTTAAAGAAGTCATCACCCGGAATTTGCATTTTTTCAAGTTAAAACATGTGTATTGGTGTTGGACCAAAGTGTTAACTTCCCTTTGTTCACAGAACCACCAACAAGGTTAAACTCGCAAACGCATCATTTTAATTTGCTTTCCGTTATCACAGGAATAACCCAGCCCCTCTTCCACGCCTAAAATCACCTGCCTACGACAGTCCCCATAACAAGTTGTGTGAAGATGTTAAAACAGCAAAGCTGATGCTGCTAATGCTAAGGGACAAGCTTAAAAGTTTAACCCCCTGCAATGTACAAATGAGCCCTGTGTTTTTATTTTGTTGTAAACGTGCTTCTTCCACCATCTCAGTATCTTCACACATTCAAGCATAAATAGCTAAATTCCATAAGCTGCTGCTCGGTCAGGTTTGCTCGGGGGTTTGGGGGCTATTAACGCCTAATCGTCTGCCTGTTCTTATGTAAAGTTACTAACATGAAGAATTTACACAATTTGCATTTGGCTTACTGAGCCACCCAGAAGAACCTCCCCACCCCCAGTTAACAATTTCTAACTTTCAGATCAGTTGTTTGTTGATCCACTGAGTGCACTGAATGAATTATATGTGTGATAAAATATAATCTTGAACGCTATCTGCGCTGTCAGATCTCTAGAACAGCATTTGACGTGACTGCCAGCAATCAGCTGATAGATGGTAGTGAAAAATGCCGTCTGGTTTAACTGATTTGTAAAATCAAATCAAATAATTTCGGGGAAGTAAAAGCTCCATTTAGCTCCATACTGTCTACTTTCATCTTATGAAGTCTTGGGCTTTGCGCTGTGGCGGACATGAGCACAACGGACATGAGCGTGTCACAACTGAGAAGAATCTGAACAATCTGAATTTTGGCATATTTCCGCCAGAGAAGCAACTAGACCTGCCATATGAACAGGGCAAACAGGAGCCGCATACAAGCCCATCCTTTTTCCTATTTGGGACATTAGTGAAGCCCAAGCAGACCCCACACGGACCTCTGCCCGGCAAACAAGGCTTCTGGGGTGTTCACATTCTCAGCACCATGCACCAGTAAGTGGAGATTGAAGAAACTCGCAAAAAAAAACACTGTTATCGACCACAACCACCTGAAGTGTAGTGTTGACATATGGACCAGAAACCACAAGCCTACACAGTGCGTACAGAGGTGACCCATCGTTGTGTTATACAACATGCTCGATGTGGCAGCGATGAACACGCATGTGTTGTACCAAGCATGTGCACCACTCATCCTCTCTTGTTTGAGCACTTTGTGTATATTCTAAATTCACTCAAAATTACAAACTCACAATCACTGTCAAATGAACCATTGAAAAAAAAAAATATA
>JBAMHW010000020.1:5154222-5167677 GCA_037177495.1 Rhadinocentrus ornatus | reverse complement strand
TATATATATAAAGATAAATCAGGACCATGGAGAGTTAGAGAAATAAAATGATTAAATTAGCTGCTTTTGAGCAATTTATATCTTTCAAAACTGCTCAAAATCAAAACACGTATGCCAGACAATTATCACTGTATCAAATGGGGATTCAAGAAAGTAGGAACATCCAAGATCCACATCAGTCGGTTCCTTTTAATAGATTGTATTCCTTCTCAAAATTGTATATCTCAATACTAGATAATGCATAAAGATCATTGAAGAGAGAAACACAGGTACAAAAAGACTGCAGACAATGATTTAGTATTTGGTAAACTTGGTTTATGCCCCAAGTCTATACGATCATATAGTCCCAATGATTTTCCAGATTTCAAATTGGCTGGAAGAATATAGATGGGAGGAAAGCTACACAAAGTTTCTATGTAAAACAAATGTGACTTAGAGAAAAGCTGATATATAAGATGACTGCTAATCTAAAAATTCTCTCAAATATTCTATTTAGTTTGTTATTGAGCAATCGTTTGTAAAAAATCCAAAAATACTAGCTGTTATAGAGCCAAAAAAAAGCAACTCAGACAATTAGTCACCAGAGACGGCAAAATGGGTAATTAGCTTGAATGGAGAGAGCCTTTTTACAAATAGGATCTTACCAGGTACTTCTACAGCAACTGATAGTACCCATAGAGTTGCCGTTTGTATTTTATTTTATTTTTTCCTACTGGCATCTTTGTTTTAGGAGAAAGTTTTATCATCATTAGAAATACTCTCTTTCTGACACCTGTGGGAAGACTAAAATGGATCTGACTTTCAGAGCAAAACAAATGTACCACCAGACTGTCAATTAAAAAAAAAAAAAAAAAAGGTTATTCCATACTCTTTCACAAACATTTGTAATTAAAAATGAAAATCTGATGTTGAACAAAATAGGTTTAAACCAGCATGTGAGAAATACACACGAGAGAGTTGATCAATCCACTGCAGTAGTTTAAGAACTGATTGGATTTCTTCTTAAATAATCCTGAAAGCCACCTTGTTAACAAGGGATTAAAAAAAGGGGATAAAATTCTCTCTAATTTATACATCCTAAGCCTTACAAGTCTGCAAGAAGGTATCAAATATTTAAAATATTCAAATTTATAAAAAAAAAAGAAAAAAAAAAAGATTAAATTTAGAAGTTTGTTTCTCTTTCATTTATTTTTCTCTGAGATTCAACATTCTTGTAAGACTGGAGTTCTGTCTAACCCAGAGAAGACAAAGATCTGGCATTTTGCTTTGACCTTTTAATAAACTACAACTGAAAATTGAAGCACATTTCTTGACACCTAAAATCTATCGACATAGAGGGAGAGAGCAATAATGTAATAATTAGAATGGATTGTCCACCATTTCTGAGTTGCAGGCTATTTTTCTGACAGACTCATGAACGTTTAATTTCAGACAAATGTAGCAGACAGCTAAGAAATTAATGATATGGATTAGATATTATACAAAGATCTCTAATGAACAGAATATGATTAAAAGCCACAGTGAGCAACACTGACCACAAGAATCTAGAAGCAGTGAATAAATAGTAACAAGCAAGGGAAGTATCAGAACACCACCACATAGGTTTAGAGTTACACAAGGACAGACGCATTCAGCTCCTGAGCTGATGTAATGTTGAAGAGGAGGAGATAGGAGAAGGCCACTCACCAGGTGTAACTCAGGACTATATCCATGCAAATTGATGATGGGGCAAGGAGGGAGGCAGGAATGATGAAGCCTTTCACTGCCACCAATCCATATCAGTGTATTGAGGATAGCTGTGGCATTACACTCTATTTCCAAATTGCACGTGTATTAATGTAAAATTGTCAGTTTAGACAAACTTTGCAAATGTACCTGATCCATGTGTATTATTTAAAATTTTATTTTAAAGTCTATTAATTCATTGGACTTAATATCTTAAGCCCTTAATATCTTAATATCCACCACTAATCTGTAACTCAGCTGAACTCTGTGTAATGTCACAATTCATTTTTGATGATTCTCCTCACAAAGTTTGTTTTACACCACTCTCTGTTAGAAATTCACCAAAAAGCTTGATTTTTGTCCAGTGACGTCTGTTTTTACAACACAACAACATGGTAAGCAGTCTTCAACAGGAATTCAAATTCCATGTAACTGAGGTAGAATAGTAGGAGGAAAACACATCTCAATAGTGCACATTCTGTGCCAGAAGCATCATCCTGGTGGAAAAAGGGACAGTTAAAATTTGCATTTAGATTACTGCAGTAATAGAAAGACCATGGCGACGAATCTCACTCTCAAAAAGAGACTAATGTGGTTGCACTTTGAATAAAATTGTAGTTAAACACTCAGGTTGAATATGTATGGAAAAATGGGCAATGGAATCACAATCCATATTTAAACAGTACTAGCTAAGCCCTACACTCAAACATGTGGAAAATGTATAAGAGTAAAAGAAATAAAAGGTTATAGTGATTATCTGCACGCTCTTCTGTAAAAACTTGTCATTACCATTTTTACAATTAAACCTTTTTCAAATGGGATCCATAAAAGGCGACGAGATATCTGAGAAGCTAACTGTTGTATTTCAGCACATGAGGCCGTTGCATCAAGTGCTACTTTTCATATTCATGAGCATCACATTGTCAATAGTGCAAACCAAGATGGCTTAATTTGTTTTCCGTTATTCCTTATCTTTAAAATCACAAATATTCAGCACAAAAGCATCAGAACCACTGAATTTAGCAACGCCAGCCCCTCTGCATATGCATACTTTTCAAACAATCAAACAAAACCCTCACTGAATGAGAATTTCTTCATCGGTTGTGGTCATGGATGTGGAAGGAAAAATGTAAACAAAAAGAAACAGACTAAACTAAACAGAAGTTGGAGAAAAGCAATTCAGCATGAACTCATTTCATACTTAGTTTTGAAGTTGAAACAGAAATTAAAACTACTTCCCAGCATGTTGGCCATCACTCCCCAGCATCTGCATTAGAGGCTTCAATTTTTCATTTTTGTCTGAGATAAATTTTTTGCAACACAAGCCTCAATTTAGTGTCAAATTCTATTAGCATTCAGTTGATGGGAGAGATGGAGATTTTAGCATTTTAGCCTAAGTGAATTAAAATTTTCATATACTTACTATTCCTTTATTTGGATCTACCGAAAGCAATAGTTTAGATGATGCATTCATTACATTATCGCAACAATTATTTCAGTTTTTCTTACTGAGAGAAAAGATCATTTGTAGTCAGCATGAGCATAAGTACAAGAAAGTTACTGTGTTTGATGTAAAGATCATTAATGTATGAAAACCTTTTGATCTTAATGCTGAATATACGATGCTCCATTACAAAAACAGTCCATAATAGCTTTGAATTTAATTATATAAGCAAACACCATTAAAAATAAACAAAGACAAAAAAAATGATAAAAAGAACCAGCAGGAGGAGATGGGAGGGGGTTGAATTGTTCATCATAGTGCCTCCACAACTGTTCATTAAAACAAATACAAACCCCCTTAAAATATGCCAGAAATGAGGAAATGGCTGGTTCTTTCTCAGGACTTCAGAAATTATTTCAGCTCGATTCTTTCTCCCTCTGTCTCTCTCATTTCTAATTTATTGCCATCTGCTCAGCTTGGGTGTAAATCTGAACACAGACTGACTCGCTCGCCCAGGCTTTATCTGTTAACATTTAGCAATGTCTAATTAAGCAAAAATGGGAATAGCATTGGCTGAAATATGCTGCGGCTGGGTAATGACAGTCATAACAGTTTGGGATATGTGTCTGTCACAGCAAGCAAATGCACTTATTAGATCAGGGTAATTAGAAGGAGGAAACAGCTATAATGGGTGAAAGCCATTCTGGTACAATTAGAGAGGCCAACGTGAAGTTTATATCTGTCGTTTATCCCTTTGACATTTCCGCTTTTCAAATAAATGATGAGGGTCACAAAATGTAAAGCGAGGATTTGATCATTTCCTATACTATCCCCACTAAGAGGTTGATGAAATGAAAACTGGATCATCACCAAGTTGGCTTAATTAGTTATAAGATGACCAGAAGCAAGAGCTGAGCAACAGTGCTGGTCAGTTGATTATATTCTATAAATATGCTGTTTGTCTTATAACAACAGCAACAAAAAATAAATAAATAAATAAATACAATAAAATACAAAAGAAAAATCAATTCTTGTGACTTACCTGCATTCTGTGCATGCGATTGGCTAAATTGCTGCAATATCTTATCAGCTGGTACTGTTCTGTTGCCAGGAACATTACTGCAGTTTGCTACATTAAATACTTCATTACTGCATGTTGTGTTGATTGGTTTCTCCAGTTAAACAGATAAAAAAAAAAACGTCTTAAATAATTAACCCATAAACTTAACTTGTCAAACAATATTTTTTATTCAAAATTATATTATGGGTTGCTGAACATAATTAGAGAATGACTTAAATTTTAAAACATTTTTACTGGCTACAGCAGATTTAATAAGTGTTGCTATATCAGCATTTAAGGGTTATATGGAATTATGGAAAAAGAAATAGTGTCAGAGGTCCTACTACAAATTCAGCCTTGGTCCTTCGTCTCAGCCATTCGAAATGTGGCTCTAGTGAGCTCTATGGATAACAGGCTGTTTCTGTGTCTAAACCTTCAAATGTTCATGAGTGGTGCTTTTCAACGCCTCTCTCTTAGGGAGAGGATCTGGCTTTCGCTCTGTAATTTTAAAATGCCAGCTCAGCTAGCCAGGGGGGGGCGGGATAATGACAGTATCCACTACCCAAGGAAGTGTTTTTTCTTTTTGTGATGTCACAAAGGAAAAGATCTCAGATTCACTTATTTTATCACATATTTGCTAGAAATTAGGAGCAGGCAAGTGAGAGGGGAGACAGAATTTTCTCATTCTTGGGCCTTGGCTTTGAGGACACATGGCAGTTAGAAAACCTTTTAGAAAGTGAATTTAGCATAATACAGGACATTTAATGAAAAAGTGTTCATTTCATACAATAAAATGTTATTTACTTAAAACAGTTGAAGTGTTTTAGGTTAATTAAACACAAGATAAATATTTCAAAATGTTTAAGGGAAGAAGAAAAAAGTTTCCTGTTAATAACTAATACACCATTGCCACATTTCACATAATGAAACCTGAAAGAAAGAAAGAAAAAAAAAGGGATTTCAGGGTTGTTAAAATTGGAGCTCACCATCTAATTTGCCACAATGCAGTTTCAGACCCCCGTCTCACAATTTAAACGTGTCCCTCTCCACCTGAAGGAGAAAACGGACTTAATCAATTCCCGGATGACGTCTTGTCATAATCTTACTTTCCTCCTGTAGCATCGTCTTTGCTGCCTTCAGCAGAATTTGCACACTATTGTCAGGCTAGCCAGGGGGAGAAGCTAGACACGAGCGCAGGTACAATCCGAAGTGTTTAATGAAACCTCTAGCATAGGAAACATAGACAAACAATACTACACACTGTATCAGCCTGGACGGGAGTTTATATAGGTAGAACACCATGTGCAGACTGATGATGATGATGAAAAGATGCAGGTGAGATCAAGATGACTGGAACAGAGGGATTCTGGGTGATGTTGTGCAGGAACCGGTGGTTAGTACTCAGGAGAAGTGGAGTGCACCCGGGAGGCGGGTGTGGGCATGACAACTAGTCATATTTCCTTCACTTGTTCATGAACTAAAATAGAAGCTGCAGTGGTGTCTGAGTTTGCCCCAATAAAGCAGGTAGAACATGAATCAATTCCAAAGTTGGGCATAGACACATCAGTACAGTCACATCTTTTATTTCAACAAACATGCATTCAGTTCAGAGAACTGTGGAATCTAAAGTTCAAACAGGAGCTCGTACTCACTTTTCAGCTGTCCAATTAGAAGCACTTTTCTTAATTTTTGTACAACACATGCACAAAATATGTCACAGATCATCTCTAGCCACTTTGAAAAGAAACATCAACATTCAGATTATGGTTGCCTATGTGAATGTGTGGCTATATTTCCCCTTTAATCATAATCTTTCATTGTAGTGATATCCGTTGCATCATAAAATTTGTTGGCAGGGGATCCAGACATGCTCACTCTGGGGAGAGCTGAGTCAGTGTGATGATTCTTTATTGCCTCGGGCCAGTTTTGTCTCCAAAGCTAAACCTTTCAAATTTTCAGAGGGGAAAAGTTCAGTTTCTAACAGAGAGACAACCTTCGTTCAGTAGGACATGCAGCTAATTTATTTTTCATCATCACAGGATTATATTCAAGGTGATATACCATCTCAGAGGGCTTAATGATATAAAGACCGCAAATTGCCTAATGTACTGATGAAACTCTCACTATTGTGGATAACATAGATCTTTTTAAATGAAAGTGCAGCCACATATTTTGCAAATTACAGTTAGAACTAGTAATCAACAGTTGTACCAAAACCCCAGATAAATGCCTTTCACCAAACTCTTCCACCACTGATTTAATTGGCAGCTGCAGCTTACTTCCGGTACTGTAAAAACCAGAAGACTCAAAACTTCAGAGGACAGATAGCCGACAATCGTCACTGTTCCTTTCAAAAGCTTCCACTGTTGTCAAGGGAACCTCATAAACAAGCAGTGCCCACAGAAGTCTTGTACTTTAGCCACTTTTCCGCTTGGATGAGCACCCTAATGCTGTATTTGTCGTTCAGGTCGTTTCTGTACCACCATCCTAAGCTCTTTACTGTGGCTTTACTGTGGCAAATATAAGAAGCCTTATATTTGCCTCCTCTTAAGCATTTATTCTGATACAAACTACTTACTGTTGTTTACTATTTCGAAAGCAGAAATGCTGCATCCACAAGGAGAATAGGAGGGATGTCAAGCAGCTCAAATTACAGGGTCACAGATTTGTTGTAGGTCTGCATGCTGGAGAAGTGTCTGACTGGATGACAGCAGTTGCATCTGCACCAGTGGTGCTCCACAGCTGCCTTGGGGCAACAGTGCTGTTTTATTTCATCTCAGTAGCTGCCCGTCTTTCACTGCTCCAGAGTGAGATCAGGCATGTCTCTTGACTGAGGATATTTGTATCTGTCAAAACTTCTGATGTCAAAGACAAGATAAAAGAAAGCTGAACAGTGGATATGGATTATATTGAAAACTAAAAAAAAAAAAGTTTTTATTTATGTTTTTACTGTGTGTGAAGTACAATACAAACACTAAGCTCTAGTACGACAAAAATCAGGCAGTCCTGAAATAAGTGAATTTATTTTATTTTATTTTATTTTATTTTTTTAAACAGACAAATCGTCTGTATTAAAAAGGACATTATGTAACATTTTATGTTTACTGGCCAAAATCGATAATTTCATTGGTGTATTATGACCTCCGCTAATGATCTGACACATTCTCGTAAGCAAAGAATTTTAGATTTGTTCATACATATGATGGTTAAGTCGGTAGGGCAGCGCCATGAGAGTCTGCCATCTTGAAACTACAGCTGCTGTCAAGGGACAAATAGCACCAACTACCCTTTTTCCCTATTAGCCAGCGCACAGTGATTGAGACACGGGTGGGGAAGATAAACGAGAGTGGCTTACTACCCCGGCAAGCTGGAAAATCTGTTAAATTGCAATTCACAAAAATGTAGAACCATGCATATGTAGCAGCAGCAGCCAGGGAGCAGATTTCACCATGGCCAAAGAAGCGAAAAGGCAGCGTGACCAAAAGAACAAATACAAAAAGGAAGAACATCAGGCTAGCCTTCCGTAGAAGGAGCTCAAGAAGGAGAACGATTTTAAAAGGGTAGTTGCCAGCATTCTCCTTAACAAGTCAATGGCACTGCCTAAATGAACCTGAAGCTCAGTTTTTTCATTTGGATTTGTTACAGTGTTGCTTGTTGCCATGGGCAGCATAACAGTAGTTTCTGCTAAAATAGTTGGAACAGAAATGTTTCTTTGGTTTCAGTCACTTTCATTGTCGGAGGGAAGGTGGGAAGGCCATCCATTTAGGCCAGCTTCACCGTCGAGATCCATTCACCCTGTGAGACCATTCTTCCTACTAAAGGCAGAGGAACGATATCCATCTTCCAGATGTTTTCTCCCTGACCAATCAAGATCCTTGATTATGATCTTCACCTGAGTGAACACTAACTATCAAATGACATGCTTTGATCAGTGTAGTTGAGGCTTTTTGAGATACAGCAGCTAACGTTGTTGCAATACTTGTTTTTTAAGAAAGTGAGACTATATGCACTATGTGTTAGAATGCGATTCTAACATTAGATAGTAGTAATTCCTACACTATGCCCCTTTAAGAACAACAGTGACAGTATTGCCTCTTTGTTGTACATCTTATTGTGGCAACTTAGTTTAATTGATTTATAATACCTGGCTCTGCTTTCTGACAGTTGTTTGTCAGATTTTCCATCATGAACAGTGTATTCTACTGAAACTTTGTTCAGTAACAGTGTACTCATCCATTTTATAAGATTAGAGATGTTCAGTCTTTACAAATAATGCACTGTCACAAGACAAAATTGCATATTGGGGCAACTGGAATGCAATTATAATGCGATGAATCAAGATTAATAATTACAAAGCCTCTAATTAGATTTTTTATCCTAATTATTAATAGTAAGAGTGAAAGTTTTAGAAAGTAAATATATGTATTAAAATGAATAATAAATTATCTGTTATAGAGAAGACATCTAATTTTTGTTTGACAAAACACTTGAATGGAGGAACCTCTAGAACAATAAACATCTTTGGTTGAGTACAGATAGCAACCTGAAGTGCAATTTAAACAAAGGGTGGTTTTATTCTTACCCAGCATCATTTTTCTCTTACCAACAGCAGCTTTAAGCAGGTGTGTATGTTTTATATGGCTGGGTGACAAAACAAGATTTACTGAAAAGAGCCAAACTGTGGCAAAGAGAGCAGAACTGCAACCACTTGTAAGTTGAGGTGAACAACTTCTTAACAACTTCATTTTTAGCTGATGCAATTCTTCATAAGCTGAACCATCATGAACTCTTTGGCAGTGGGCATAGAGCCAGACAGATTCACTAGGATTGCAGTGGGCCTCCCTTTTCTTGCCATGACATCCACTGCCACATTCACATTGAAAACAATGTCAGTAGCAGCAGCAATCACTCTCTGTTCTCAAGTACTTTAAAACTGTACTTCTAAATCAGCTTCCTTCTATGCTTTCACCCCCTCCTCCCCGCAAAGTGTCTTTCCTGTGTAGACTTTGTGGTTTTGCAGACGTAGCACTTTAGGAAGCATCAAAGCACATTTATCACAGCAATGGTCTTGGCAACAAGAGTTGATCGTATTTGTCACCATTAAAAGAATGTGTTTTGGTCGAATGTCTAAGTGCTTCAGTGAATGCACTGAAAAATAGAGGTTCAAAACTATAAACTAAAGAAAAAAGTGGCATTATCATTCATTGTTGTTATAATCTTGTCTAAATCACCAGATCAATTATGACTAAAAAAACTCTCAGGACATGGACTAGGCTAACCAAAGGAATGTTTCAAGTAAGATGCACACAAAGGGGGTGGACAAAAACTTTCACACCTACAACTGAAAATGTTTCCTTGAATTAGTGTGGACATTGTCTCTAAATCACTAGGGAGCAACTCTGGTACAGGAGATGTCCTATTACCACTATGAGTACAGGAGAATTTTAACTCAACTGTTATTTTCAACAACTACACAGAGAACTATTTTAATGAGATGGGGGAAAAAATAAAGAAGTTTGGGTAATCATCTTATTATATTAATATTTTTTCTGTCCAGAGATAAGTGTCCCCTCCACATGCATGAATAGTAAAGCATGCAACCTTCAGACAAGTAAACAGACTGTTTGAAACTTAAGCACATTCTAAATGACTGAACGTGTACTGAACTAACAAAGCCTTTTTCTTCACCATTCATCACTTTAAATATGCAATAACCTACACATGAGGTGTGATTTGATAATTTAGCTTGACTTGCCAGCTGTGTTGTTACTCCCATTTTCATTACTTTGCTTCCACCTACACTTTCCTCCCCCCAATCTTTCCCCGAGGGGTTTCAATGATATTGCTGTCTTCTTCTGGCTTAGCCATGGAAACAATGTATTTGCAGAGATATCTCCAACACTTCCCTACATCTGTTCAGCCTTATTGCTAATTTTTTCTCATCAATCAGGGCTGTAGTTCAGCTGAGGTCATCATTGCAAGCATGATGGGAACAGCTCTGAGTGTGTGTGTTGGAGTGAGTAAGAGAGATAGAGACCGCATTGTTAATATTCAAATTAGATGCTGACAGCAATGATCTGTGCACACAACTGGAGAGTTGTCTTTCACCTGTCTTTTAGGTAACTTATTTGGATAAATATTTATATAGGCTTTGCGCCACTCCTTTTAAGGGAATTATCTTCCAAAACAATGCTTAATTTGATCCTGATTAGTCTGTACTAAAGTATCAATGAAGAGTTGAGGTTAATTTTTGTCAAGGATCGAGGAGGAGGTGGAAGGTGTGGACCCAAATGCAGGTTTACGAAGCGGGAAGCAGACGAGTGCAGGAACAAGCTTTTAATATAAAAACACTAAACTACACCGACGAAACATGGCATGAAGACCCTAAGGAACTAAACGTGACATAAAGACTACAGTGAACTGGCAGGGTAGAAGTGAAACCAAGAGGCATATACAAAAGTGAACTAACAGAAAGCAGGTGGAGCAAATGATCATATCTAACCAGGTATACTAATAGACAGGAGAATAAAACAGAATGCAACACACCAGGGAAGGAGCTAGAAAATAAAACAGGAAACCAGACAATGAGCCCACAGGACAGTAAAACCAAACTAAAAACACAAAAGACCATAACAGTATTCTGTAAAGTAAGGCCCTGTTTACGCCGTGTCACTAAGACAGTAAAACATAAAGGTTTTGCTGCGTTCTGGCCTCTCATTTAAAATGGTAAGTTTTCGGTGGATAAAACCGCAAAGATTTTCTCAACAGCCTTCAAAGTGAAATTTTCTATTTCAGTCCTGTCAAAGTAAACTGGAATCTTTTGACGACCATGACGCTTTTCACGTCATCTTGCACTTGCGACTTCAGACCCTGCCTAATCCGTGAAAAACAATGACAGTGGCGGACCTCCACGTCATGTTTTTAATTCATTCGGTCTGTTGAAGATGCCCTGTTTCTAGTAGAGCATTTATGCCATCAGCAAAGATGCATAAGTAACAAGCGCCAACAAGTGCAACTAGCGGTTAGCGCGCAACGCTTCTGTTGTTGTGTTTTTAGGTCTCATGAGGATGTGGGGCACATCTGCATGGTTTCACTAGGTTTCACTGCCCACTAGAGGCCTCACATGTGCATTACATTGTTGCCGGTCCTATTCGAGTTTTCCCCCTGAAGGTGATAGTTTTCATCTGCAGCACCTTTACACATACTTAATCTACATGTCTTAATATCTTTCTCAAAATTTTTATGAGAATAATGTTTGCTTTATCAAGTTTCATGGACAAATGGTATAAATATATATAATACCACCTGCCACCTTCCCTACAAACCTGCTATCAATAACAAAAAATGAAAATGCATCTAAATATATAATTTAAAAAAAATTGAAACAACATTTTCAAAAACTCTACTAATTTAAAAGCAATTTCCAAAGAACCTCATACACAGACCAGCTTTACAAAATTCTTCAGTGGAATAAGATTAAAATAGCATAAAGTACATCTCTATCCTTAAAGAAAATCTATCTACATAGAACCTTAACACAAACACACACACTAACAAAGCACATTTTTTATTATCATTTCTGCCTTCTATGGAACAATTAACGTTTATAAATATTTACACAAAATGACCCCTCAGACATTGAATTGTCTATATTGTATGCATGCATACCTGCTTGAGAAGCACTGCCAGCTCTTTATATAACAGGCAAGCTTTGGTCGTGTGTTAAAGATAGTTCTGATGGGGCTTTAAAAAAACATGGAATGCATCCTTGTAAGCTTATGTAGCATTTTTACAGTTATTATTGTTTTGGTAGGGTAAGCATCAAGTTACTTTGACATTTATCTCTTAATTACAAGTAGATATGTTCCTAAACTCTTTAAAACCAATACAATTCATGTCAAAATAATAATGCTGATGCTCAATGCAACATCCTGAAAAATAAATATATTCCCTAGATTATCAGGAAATTAAAGTGTTTACAAAACAAAAACTGGTTTCAGATGACTCATTTCTCTCCTCCATGCTTGCTTATTTGTTTGTCATGTTTATAGAAGCCTTGACAACTAATAACTTTCTGTGGGAGTTTCTTGTGGGTGGTAATCTGCACTAGCAGATCGGCTAGCCATATGTTCTTTGATTATTGAAGGTGATGTGTGAGAACACTGTCAGCTTACTGTGTTGTGTTATCAGAAGTAGACACACGGGTCAAGGCCCACAACCGAAGCCCGACATATGCTAATGAACTCATCTCATAAAATATGCATCGAGCCCTCCCAGGACCGAACGATGGCAGAGGCGTGATTTTGCAGGAATTATGGGAACAGTCATTTTCCATTATGTCAATGCTAAATGAGGAGTGACCTGTGGGACGGCTATGTCTGACCCATGTCAAGGCAGTTCCTGCCAATTTTGCAAGGAGAACTTTGCAGATCAGTTTTGACTTTTAAGGTACTGCGGTGACAGAGAATAAATGGATCTTGTTGCGCAGCATAACCTTGCTGAAGTAATCTTCCCGTGAAGCTGATGTCCCAAGACTGTATAATTAATCAAAGACAATGATGTCAATGAGGGCTTCGGTTATGAAATTAGAGGCCCGCTTCCTTCCATTACTGTGCTGCTTATGAGTGCATTAGGAGGCAAAGAGAAACAATAAACCAGGTGTGGCAAACATTAGCTTCATTCTTCATCCTAACCATTGGTGGTTTTCCTTCTTGTTTTCGGCACAATTAAGTATTTTGTAACAAGACTGGCACTGAATGCTTTAGGGTTGACAAGGTAGTGAAGACTATAAACATGGTGTGAACTGGAACAGTCATTTGCTCAATAATGAATGAGGTTTAACAAATTAGGTTTGTTCTGTAAGGTTTCATTCTCTTCTATGAAAGTGTGTGTGATGACTGCCCAATTACATTTAAATCATAATAACTACATTACATTATTTAGTAGAAATGCTTTAACTTTATTTGATAATTATTGTAAGGATGTTTTAACATCTGGAAATCTGCTGCCTTGTTGACGTATTTAGGGATCATACTTTTGTTAAAGACAAAGAATATTAAACATGAATACTAGGGCTGCTCGATATTGGGAAAAATGATAATCACGATTATTTTGATTGAAATTGAGATCTCGATTATCTAACATGATTAGAGAAAGAAAGAGAGCCTTTAATAAAAAAAAAAAAAAAAAAAAAAGACCCGTTGGGAAAGGGGGGGGGGGGGCCTTT
>JBAMHW010000020.1:5133523-5149009 GCA_037177495.1 Rhadinocentrus ornatus | reverse complement strand
CCCTCCCCCCCCCCCCCCCCCCCCCCCCCCCCCCCCCCCCCCCACCCCCCCCTCCCCCCTTCCCTCCCTCCTACCCCTGTCTGAGACTTCAATGAATCTGTAAGAGTCCCTGAAATAGAAAGTACCTTCACCATGTAGCCAACAGGACTTTTAAACACTACTGATCATGTGCATGACTAGAGTTGAAAACTGATTTGTGAAGATTTATGAAAAATCATACATTTCCCACTTTTGTGAGTGTTGAAATTACAAACATTCAGTCAAATTACTTATGGCTTTTTAAAAATAATACAATTATATGATTTGAACTAAAATTTCTTTCATCTTGTTGATTTTAGATAGGTAGGGATGCAAGGAACCCAGGTCTGGAAAGAAGTTAATTCTTTGTGGAAATTATGCTTCCATTGATGATTAGTTAAATGGCAAACTAAATGTTGAAGATGCCGGTTTTTACACAGCTGTGTATCACTCTTACATGCTTAGACTCTGGATGCCTGAAAAGGCCTGCAACTTGAGATTTCAATTATTCAAAAACACCCTACCTTCCAAATGACTAAATGCAAGTTTAGAAAAGCAGTTTTCACTATTGACCACCAAATTCAATTTTTCTTGACTTAAGCAAAGCCAGAAATGTGTTAGCACCTACACAAGTCACTCCTTTACCAACACAGGATGACAAATACCTGCTGTCCACTGCCTTTGTGAAGTCAGTCTATCATTTTTTAAAACTGTAGGGAAGTCATTTTAATTTTCTTTTCCAGCTTATTCACAACCATGGCATGCTCTGAATGTAGGTCGTATTCTTGCAGCTCCATATCCAGATTGAAAGCTGCAAGATGAAGTATCTCATCCTTTAACGTATTTGAAAATGTATCTATACCACCAAAAAAATGAAATAATTAAAAAAGGTAAAACTGTCCAGCTGCAAATGTAAGGTGGAAAATGTCCTTTTCCTTACTAATGCATGTCCATGGGTTTCCACTAAGTCACTACATTCAGGCACGAGTTCAAATATTAAAACATTACTTGTTTTTCCTATAGTCACATCATTTCAAATATATATTGGAATTGTGCAGGAAGCTGCAGCTTTAAAAAAAACACAATATAAAGCAATGTATGTACCTGATCTATTTTGGGTTTATGAATGCTAGCAAAATTTCCTTTGTTCTGCCACATGTGTAAAAATATATGCCATGTTTGCATTTCTGCTCATCCGGGTGGTATAACAACAAACCAGAGAATTATTTAATGCTAGGGCTTTCATTCTATTTAATGTATGCAAAACTAATTTGAGAAATGAAACTTTCTGCAAAATAAAAAGTAGACTAATGTATTCATATACCACATAAACCTCGGACCAAAAAAGTTTGGTAAGGAAATAGAAAAGGCAATACACAAATCACTAATATGCTATATTTAGTGATTATATCACACAGAGCAACCCAGCTTTCAATAGACAGAAAAAAAGAATAAGAAAAACAATACTCACTGAATTTAAGCAGAAGCTCAAAGGCTCTTCTACAGAAAGCAAACTGTGTGCAAAACTTCACGGGTATCCAAACACATGAGTTCATGGCAATTTGTTCTTTATCTACAAAACATAAATAGTGGATGAACAAAAACAAAGCACAATCTCTGCTGGTCGCAAAGCAATTTAAGATTCTTCTGTGAACTAAGCACCAACTAATTTAATAGTTTTTCCACAGAAACAGTGGCAGTCAAAAACGTGGCATTTAACAAAGCCAAAGAGGAACTCCATTTCACAAAATTCAAGTCCAAGTAAATTATTATCATGCAACTAAAATGGGCATAAATCTAGAGAAGGGAAATTTGCAAAAAGTAGCACAGCTTCATGAACTGTGTGACAAATGTGATATGTTTAGTTTCATTCAGTTCAGTGAAGCTAATAAAAGACCTCACACTGGTGAGTCAAAGCGTCTGAACTTGACATTATCTCGGTAAGAAAAGCTGAGTTTGGACGGAGGCAACACAGGAAACCAGTTGTGTGTGTGTATATATGCTAAGATCTCGCCGAACCTCGGTAAGTCACGCGAGAGTCGGATCACGTTACCGGAAATGAGGACATATAAAAAAATCGATCTCCAGTTTTATGAATCGATATTGGGTTTATTTAATTTGTATCGATTAAAAATTGATAATTCTTTTTAAACCCAGCCCTACTGCTGAGAGTACAACAGCTGCACCTTTGAGGGTAACGCTAAGGAAAAACTTAAATGCACCCTACATGTGCATGTATCTGGATGATTTTTAAAGGTGAACATCCACATGTCCATCCACATCCACAACTTGTTTTCTCAATTAATATATTCGACTTATTTACCGTCTGTTATAATCACTATAGAAAACCTTAATCTTGGTTGGAGTGGGGGGTCAGATCTTATGATAGATATTTTATTAGGTAACCAAGCACCCACAAAATGTGGGAAAATATTTTTCTCCAAAAATAAAAAGTCACGCCATATAGGGTTAAGATATATTAAAATGAGTTGCTGAGAGCAACAGTGTAAATATTGATGTGCACCTAGACTTTTTGCTGGTGCATCCAAATTAAAAAGGTGAGATGCACCAGTGCAACCCAGTGCCAAGAGTTAGTCTGGAGTCCTGTGTTAACTAGCAAAAATAGACTCAGTGTAGTTAAAGTCAGCTAAATCTGTCTTTATTCTCTTAGTTTCAAAACTGCTTACTGTCTGATCAGTATCAGATCAGTATCTTACTGACTTTTGTTTCCAGACTTGCAAATAAAAAAGGTATACATGGCAGTTACGCCTTTTAGTCTTCATAAATTCTTCTCCTTTTTAATTTGCTTTTTAATAAAAAGTAAACTATACATGAAAATGGATCTTTCATAAACATAGATAAGTTATAGTGCAATTCCTAAAAATAAAAAAGGAGCATTAAAAATGTTTAATTTGCAAAAACCTTTCAAGTGGAATGTTGCAGAACAATTAGGTTTACGAGGCTAGCTAAATACTCCATGAAGTCTTGCACACTTTATCAAACCAAGCAGCTAATTGCAAAGGTTACAAGGTTCACCTCAAGTACACAACAACACCCATTAAACCACAAGTGTGTGGTTGTCACTTTTCAATTCATGCAGATGCACAATGCAACATTTAAGTGCTTAGGTTGTCAAGGTGGAGACAGTGTAACCATACATCTCATGTAGATAGTATGATTTTATTTTATTTTATTGACCTTTATTTAACCAGGGAAAAGTCACACTGAGATTTGCATCTCTTTTGCAATTGAGCCCTGGCCCAGAAAAGCAGCTTGTTACAGACAGATAAAACATACATCCCATGATGAAACTACAGGATAGAAGCTGAGAGAGAACTCGCCAGGAGGACTCACACGGAGTTCCTGGCAGATTCATGCAGTACAGTGCAGAACCTCTGTTTGATATCTTAGATTAGTATTTTATTAGTTCATTAGTCTGAGTTCTGTGTGTTTTTGGCAGCACCACAATATGCTTGGCCATAAACAGACAGACTTCTGTGTTTTGTTATTGTAACTCATTGTAACTCAAAGCAGATTTTATTCTGAAGATACTTAAAATATTTTACTAGGCAAGAAAACAGAGAATTTTAATTAATAAAAAGTGGTAGAAGAAACCTTTCACTTGATGTATCTTTACATAGTTCTGAACTTCATTAAGCAAAATTTAAACTTTAAACAGCAAATCCAGTAAAAAATTCAATCAAGTCCAAATGTGAAACTTTTAAGAGGAAAACAGGATAAAGCATTCAGTGGCATGCTCCAATGCCCATTTTCTCCCATACAAAAGGTCACTTATTTACATACAAGTCAATATGCCACTTTTTCTAGAAAGGGCAGCATTGTTTCCTCTACAACTTGTTTTTTTTCCCTTGCTTCCTGCTTGACAAGAGATGGCCATTTTATTGATAGCTCTTCCTTCCAGTCCCACCCCACACCTGAGATTTATGTGACTGCAATTTAATCTCTCGATGAGGACCCATAAGATGGACATATAAACTTTTTCAACAAGACTTATACAGCCGGCCCAACAAAGAAAGACTACATCAAGTGCCCATATGAAATTTACAATCCTTACTTGTGATAGAGTGTTCCACATTGTTAAACATGGTTCACTTTAAATGTTCTGGGATTTGGCCATAAAGCTAAAACCTGAGGAGCTCCACATAAAAACAGCAATAGTGTTTACATGCCATGATAATGACAGCACGTGCTGTAAAATACTTCAGTGGGGCTGGCTGCAAGGCAAACCAGCAGCTAATTAACTTCTACTCCAAAATCACAGGCTTCAAAACATAATTGCATTGCACTGAGCTATGCACATGTTTATTCATTGACCTACAGCTAAGTGAGGCAAGAATATGCAGATTTAAAGCAGAGCGCTAAACAATAATCTTGTATAATCTTGTTGATTATGCACAGCATTCTCTAAGAATGTCCGAGGCAAAAATCTGATTCTCTGACATTACAATACTGGGGATTATGGCACAAATGTATATGCAACAAAGATTACATTAGTCTTAATTTGAGCTTCGCAATCATTAAAATTATTCTTTACAAGAATTAAAATTTTAATTATATACTGTATGTTTGAATGCTGGTACATGAACTAAATATAAACTGAACTCAGTTTAAAAATTAATTCTATAAAATGTATTTAAATTTATTTAAAAATGTGTTGCCAATGCTATTTTCTATGATATGCAATGTAATTTGAAAAGATTGCTCTCCTAAAGGTTATGCATAAAGTATGTCACTGATTCAGCAGCTCATTAGGACATATTAAGAGCTTGAGAGCATTTACAATTGGAATATATGTTGATGAATGTTGCTGGAAATTCTGAGAACAGCTGAAGTCAAAGCTAATGATGCCATTCATCTGTTCTGCCAAAGTAATATATTTCATATATTTTGTCCTTATGGTTAATGGACTTTTCTTCTGAATTGCCTGAATCATATTTCCAAATGGTCTGCTAATGTCCCAATCAGTATCACTTACAACCATGGTCAACATTTTCCATTTGGAGACTGACATTGATGGGCAATATTGTTTTAAACCTAGATAGAAATTTGCACTTTGTATGTTATATTAATATCAGTACGCTGTTTAATCATGTGTGTTATGAGAAAATGGGGTCATGCCTTAACCCTGATCTTAAGGATCAATATTCATTATGTACATTAATGTAGTGTCAAAACTCAGTCTCACAATGTTTTTGCGAAGCGAAACACTGATGGATAAACCTATTTTTTGAAAAGTTCTTTCCTATTGCATCTCATCAGTTCCTTGGTTTGTCATCTCAGGTGACATTTTCACAGCCACCGTTATGAACATAGTGAATCACTGTATAACAAAGTGCAACTTTCTGCTAGGATTCTTACTTTGTAAACAGCATCATAGGACAAAGAAACTTAATTACTTCTGTCTTTACATGTACAGAGCCTTGCCTCCCATTTTCACACAATCATAGGTCCTCTATAGTTGCACATTTGCCATTATAACCCTATGTGTTTTCCACCTCTATCCTCATTACCTGTGGCATGACACAATCCAGATAGGGAGCTTGGAGCTGTCAACAGCAAAGAAATGGCTCACAAGCCAATATCGATCAGGTATAATAAGCTTGCAGGATTTGACATAGTGTTTTCTTCCCATCACCTTCTCACCAGTACAGCAACAACCCTCAAAATTTTAAAATGCATCCAGAAGTCATGATGTGGGTAGATATAGCACTGGCCTGACAATACGTGAGCAGAAAGCTACCTGCAACATACCAACATATCAACAGACTGTCACCATGTACTGGTTAGCTTGGTAGAGCATTAGTCTCCCATGTGGGAGACCAGAGTTCGAATCCCCCAGGGCAAACATTAACACCTTCCAGTTGGGTCCTAAGGCAAGACCTTTAACGCTACTGCCTAACCATTGTAAGTCGCTTTGGATAAAAGTGTCAGCTAAATGACTGTAATGTAATGTATTCATACAACCGGACAGCGGTTGAATGATGACTGGACTAAATAGCGGGTTCAGACCTTGTAATAAATAAGCACACTGAAATTAACTTAGAACAATATGACAGAGATCTAAACAAAACCTATACTCAATAATTTACTCTTACAATATGTGGTATTAATTCTGAAGGATGACACTTGGTGCATGATGTCGATTTGCTAAAAGCAAGACCAACTAACAGATATCAGTAAAAATAAAATAAAAATCCAAAACATATCAATAGCTTTATGGTAACAGCTGGGAATATGTTGTTCACCAGTGACTTTAAAAAGAAAGAATACATTTTATAATTAAAGACATTTCATTTGAAGACTAGAAGAAGTACCTTCTACATACACAGGGTATTTGCAGATTTGGAATGTATTTGCTTGTGCAGGATTGCTGGACCATTCAAAAGAACAATGTTGGCTGGCTATCAGCACAGAGCTGCAGCTTTGATATGCATTCTTGAAGGGCTCCACATAATCCTGGCTGCAGAAATCCAATTACAGCCTTTTCTACAGAGGTTGGTTACGTTCTCTGTTCAAATCACTCAAATTAATCAATATGCGGGTTTACTGCCCAACCAATGAGGGACAATATGCTGTAAATCCTGACAGTATCAAGGAACGCTACCCTCTCTAAGAGTTAACAATTCCCTGTAAAACTCTGTCTCTATCTTTAGCATGTGACTATTGCACAGCCAGTACATTGAGCAACAATTTCCCTAATTTTAAACAAAGGTGACCACCTCAGTGATTTTTTTCTCTCTCCATGCCGATGAATAGTAGAAGAATAATGGAGTTGCCAGTACTGACAACATTGTCAATGCACAGGATGCCTGTCTGCACTTCCTCAGCGACTCAAGAGAGAACAAAAAGGTTAAAGAAAACATTATGGAAAAGAACAAGCCAAAGCTTTTACCCATCAATGTCTTTCTGTGTCTCTGCATCCTAAAAACAATTATATATAAATAACTTGTACTCATATGCACTGAAACCTCCATTTGACAGCTGAAGATATAAAATGAAATGTTACAGGCCATATCAGTGACCTGTAAATAATATAAACTGAACGGGGGAAAGCACAAATGCAAACAAATATTGAAAAAAAAGGATGATATCAGGACTTATATTTCATTTTTACACAAAAGCTGTTTATTTTTATAGCTGCATGTCAACAACATCCTGAGCATCTTATCTAATTATGCCCATCGAGGAAAATGCATGGCAAGGTCGTTCTCTTCATTCAGTCTTTCCATGCTTGATGATTTATTTAAAATAATCAGTAATTCAATCATTTGGATTCTGCACACATTTATAGTTGGTTTGCATGATAGAAACTGGAGCCAATGTTACAGCAAGAGTTCATTTAATCCCCTTTTTTCCCCTCACCGTTAAGGTTATGATTCAGCCTCTTGTCCATGGATTGCTTTGTAGCTTAAACAAAGCCTTTGTCTGCCGCTTATTAATGAATCGTTTTCTCAAACTGATTACCATTGTTCGAGAAATGAACTTTTTTAATTAATATCAGCGAACATTCACTTATAATTAATGAGGCAACATGCCTGTTCATTTTATATTGAATTTGCATTTATTTTTCCTTTTCCAATTGTGCAGTTTTTGAATCAATGGACCTCTCCTGGGTGCTTGTATTGTATTACCTGAAAATGTGAAAAAAAAAGTCTTTTTTCATGCTAATGATCAAAAGAGACTGCTTTTATTTTTCCTTGTCAATCAAATGACAAATTTAAACTCCCCTTTAAAATCATAAAGGATCATTTATTCAGCCATTTCACAAATGACTGTAGAAATAAACATTTTGAATTATTAATATACACTAATCAGCTCCAGCATTGATATTTAGTTTTTATATGTACTGATGAGAATCTTGATATTTTAAAAGACAATAACACAATGTCTAAAATGTTGATGCCACTTGACCCTGCGGCTCCATGTTGGAATTTTTTTGTTGCACTTAGTTTGATTATATTTTTTTCAGTTTGTTTAACTGCTTTTCCTTTCAATTCACTTTATTTTGCATGCTGAAAAGTTTTTTTTTGGTTGCCTATTGTTATACCACATAAATGATAAGAAAGAGTTGGAACCTGGTATTGATGTTGATGCTATTTTGACACATGCTTGTAGTTTAAAATCAGTTTAGGTTAGAGTGAAGCTTTCCTCCAAACACATGTACTGTACCCTGGTTGAAGCACATTTGGCAATATCTTGAAAAATACAACAAAGTTGCTTGATCCTCCCTCCAAACTTCTTACGTCTCATCTTAGTTGATTGCCAGTGGGATGCTCTAGTACAAGATGATGTTCAGGTTCTGTCAAAAAAGAAAAAAAAAACCTACAGAGTGAGAAATTGTCTTTTTCCCTATCTCTGCTGAAAGTTGCACATGCACAAAGAAGAAAAAAAAAAAAAATCTGCAGACATCCGGTGTGTTCTAATTCAGGGTCTGCACACTTTGAAGTGCGGATTCGTCGGCCACGTACGTCATCACGGTGTGCGAAGTATTGTCCCAATTCACAGTTGGACCCTCCGAATCCACCCTTCAAATCTGCACTTTGTTTGGCCCCAAACAAAGGACGCTGGTGATGCATCCTTCAATGCTTTTTTTCTCCCAGAATTCATTTCATTCATTCATTCACACAAGACGGTGGCAAATCAGCAACTGAGCTCAGAAGAGCACGCTTTAGATTTCAATTGAGCTTTGTAAAAATAAAAAAATAAATTAAATTTTTTTTTTTCTTTTACTACACATTAGTAGAAGCGTTACAAAACCAAGTACATTAAAAGCACGTTTGTTAAATGGTGACATTAAAAATGGGTAATATATGATATTTTTAATTAAATGAGATTTTTAAGGGCTTAATAGAGTGTGTACCGGCTGAAAAACAACTGACCTCAGACTATGTTTTTTTTATTTTTCATCGGTGTTGTCAGTCAGTGTTTAGCGTCCACTAAAGTGTCCTAAAGTAATTTAGGCGGTTTAACTGATTCAACGTCCTGTGTTGTTCTATGGGAAACTCTTCTTGGCTAGGTAGGCTGTCCCATTAAGTAGACTACGGAGGACACTCTGTAGTCTACGTAATCTGAATTGGGACACACCTATTGTCTTCTTTTTCTATCTCTGCTGAAAGTTGCACATGCGTAATAAAGTCTGCCAGGGGGAAAAACATAAACATAATCGACAAAAACAAAGGGGATATTCTCATGCAATACAAAACAACTGCTTTGCAACACATACTGCTGTGTTGCTTACACAGCTCATTTTCTGAGTCGGTGTCAAAAAATAAATTAATTAAAAAAAAAGTCGATTCAGCTCCATAAAGCACAGATGGCACAAACTTCAACGTAAAGTTTTTGTTAGGAAGACTTCAAGGGGAGAGAGACACAGTGACACGAGCATGCTGAGATATAGTGCAATCACAGTTTTAAACCCGAGAATGAAAAATGATTAACACAAAGGAATAGCCGTGTGCATCATTATGCCCACTTTACTGGTTCAGACCCTAAAATGTTCTGAAGACCCCTTTAAAAATGATAAATTCATTGATTTCATTCTTGGCTTTAATCATTGTGCTGTTAGCAATCGTTAGAGCTATGTTCACTAATGACTGAAACACGGCACTGTGTATTTCATTTCCAGCTTTTTCTTTTAACAATAAATGACTTGCTAACCCTGTTAAGTTAAAATTTTAGCATAATGTTGAGTTCTGGTACTGCTGAGTTAGCTTTAAAACAAAGCTCAGTTTGTTTAGTTGGATGTTATTATCATTAAAAAAGTGTAATTAGTTATCTCTCCATCTCTTCTGTCACCTGTATCCAGAATGAGACAGGACAGGCACAGAAAGGGCCGCGACATCTGTTAAGGAGGCGAGTCTGAAGGATTTAACAGGAAGTCTGAGCCTCAAACACCTAGGGTTGATAGTAAACTAACAAACTAAATTTAAAGTTAGTTTGCCTATGACCACCATGCAACGTGATAAAAAGAATGTGGATGTTGCAATAGTTCATTGCTGCATCTCAGGTAAGTCATAACCACAAAAGCACAGACAATATTTGCTACGCCACAAAATTAAAATGCTGTTCATTGGTTTTGCTTTTTCATTTATGTAATGGTAACAGAAAACTCATGAGATAATCTAGAGCAACTGATGCTGCAAAAGATTATAGGATTACATAATAGAAAAACAAGACGGATGACAGATGAACAGTAGTTAGACACAAAACAAATTCTCGTTGTAGGATTCCCTGTTATTAAATCTAAACCAAGCAATGTAAATTTTTTTAAGTCTACCAAATCATCCACCACTCCTTACAACAGAAAGGACAAAAATAGACACACGCAGCATAAAAAGATGTACCAGTAGAAAAACTCAAATACAATTCAAGCTTTCACTGAACTTTTTTGCTCCACTAACACAGTAAAACCAGAGACAAAAGAGCAGGAAACAGTCAAGCATAAAAGGCACAGCAGCCTGTGACCAAGCAGCTTGGTTGTAAGCTTTCGTTTCTGTACACAACACTGGAAGGAATTTACTCTAAATAATTGTTTCTCTTTATATACAATTGATGGGAAATAAAGATAGCACCAAAACTAATCGAAACCTATAGAGCTAAACATAATTACAGTAAAAAAAAATTAACTAAAAACATTTTAACATTTAGATTTTTGCTCAGTAAACAAAATGTTGCTCAAAAACGCAGCCAAACACACGTAAGCAAAATAAGAAAAGCAAATGCCTTGGCAGGCATTCATTTTACACAAAAAAATGCCACAAATAGGTAGAAAGGCAAAGCCAAAGAAAATAAACTCCTGTCCTACCTGTTGTAGCATCAGTTCCCCACATTTTCCCATCCTGTCCGTCGCTCCATGGAAATCAACAACTGTTAGAACTGGATTTATCCACGTTAACAGTAGCTGTTGGGCGTTTTGCGCAGAAAAGACTTTCACTGTACTTTTCAAATAATTAAGATCCACATTTAGCCTTGTGGTATTGAAAAAAAAATGTGTGTAAACGTCGTCACTTTTCATTTACTGTATATCCAGGTTGAAGTCCTACGTCAGTGGAGCGTGCCCTGCTTCGTTGTACACAGCCCACAAATCAATGCTTGTAACGTTATTAACCAACTTAGCCAACTTAGGCTGTACAATTATGTTGGTTGTGGTAAAAAATAAATAAATAAATAAATAAAAAATAGCCAGGAAGAACTGGACTAATCTTGCCAATTATTTTCTGTCACCCCTGGAAATGACGGAAGGAAACCCTATATATCCTTAATTAGAGTCTACTGAAACCTCCCCTGTTTTGTGTCCTTGTAGCAATGACAGAGGATGTTGTAGTCTTGTTAGTTCACCTGTGACCCCTAATCATCATGCAGGTGTGTGAGTATTTGTTTCCCCTGTTCCATCAAAATCCATTTTAACTTTTAACATTAAATGCAAAAGCTAAAGTTTTTCAATTAGCTGTTTCTTTTCTATGTTGCAAAATAGATAGGGTGTAATAAAAATAAATAAATAAAAAATAACAATAATAATAATAATGATAATAAAAAGGCCAAAAGCATTTTTATTCTTTCAATTTAGGACCACTGTGAAAAAAACGACCTAATTAATTATCATTAAAATTGTGAGACCTTCTGAATGAAAATACTCAAGTATGACTGGGAAGCAGTTGTCTGTTGCCGTGGGGCTCTGTTGACTCACTCAGTTTTGTTTTGTTTTTTCTCATCTTTTGAAGTAGTGGCAGCTTTATTATCTGTTCAAACTCATGGCATCCCTTTTGGCTGAACCCTTATTTCTATGCTCAGATGTTCATTGACTGTCCTGCTACATAATTAATTTCATCATTATAAGGTTCAGTAAAGAGAAATAAATTGCTGTGATCTTGTTTTTGCTGCTTGACTTTTCCATTTCTATTCTTTTTAATTAACCAACAAAGCATTTTCCATCAAAGTTTCTTAACATTTTTTTAACTGACCTTTCAGTTAAAATTCCTTGAAAAGGTCCTTGACCTGCAACAAAGAAACACAACTGCCATCTCACAAATCAAATTGGCTGTTTGTCAATGAGCACTTAGGTGCATCTTTTAATCTTCTACAACCAAGAAACGCTACAGAAATGTTTATAGATCACTACTTTTACTTTAGGCCATCATGTGTCGAAGGCAAATACTGTATGTTATAGAGGTTGTTTTTCTTTTTTGAGACATGAACATGTTGATCATGCATATTAAAACTCTCTTAAGGAAACATTCACAAGAAAGCTGGTACTGTGCTTACTTGGAAATGTGCAGAAGTAACAAATCTAAACTAATTTATCAAGGGCATCAAAATTCAATCATTATGGTAATTATCAGCCCCTTTAAGAAAATGAATTACAAATGCAGTGGTAGTAGTTTTAAATGAAACATACAAATAAAAGTACATTTGTAAAACAAGCTTAATTACTACCTGCTTACCTTTAACAGGTAATTATGTTTTGAGGTGGATTTGCAGTCTATTCTTTTGTGAAATTATATAGTTTGTGGAGGAGGAATAGATCACCCACATTATTCATACAGAAAATGAATAATTTACATCACAGATTTTCTTCTCATTGCAGAAGATAGAAGATTTTGAGGTCTAGTTAAAACCCAACATCGGTCATGTTGCCAAAAATAATTCTCTTTTATTTGAATAGTAATGAGCTATGTACCATGGATGACGGCATTATAATGTGATGCTATGCTTGTCTGAACCTGGCAATTTACACGGAATTACCAATTACTCAGTGTGTTAGTGCTTGTGCATTATGTGTTTGAACTGTAACCTACAGAGAATCTACCGCAGCATCTCATATTTCTTTATGTTGCCTTCTCTCATCAAATAGCACACAAATAAAAAGCTGTTGTCAGGGCAGTAATTAGTTTACAGGATACAATGAAATGAGCAAATAAAGAAACTGTACATCCTTTTAACAATTAAATTTTTAGTTTTTCTCAAGGCTGCCACATGTCCAACTGTTTAGACATGAGAGGGAAAACCTTCACTGCAATAAATGAATGTTAACTAATCGGTATGCGTGTTGCCTTCTACCCTATCAGAACAAAATAAAACATAGCCATGCCTTTTTACACACAGCATTGGTAGAAAAGGGCCTCAAAGTCCATTGTGAAGTGTATCATTATAAGCAAGTCAACATAAGTTACAGCATTTATTTATTTCTTTGATAGAGATAAAAAAAACTGTGTTGCCCCAAGCCAACACCTAACCTAGTCAGTGGGGTTTGTGGAGTATGCCTCTGCTTCAGTGTTCAAAATATCTATTCTCGCCTCCTGAAATAAAACTGCTGCTCAGCAGTACCGGTGGAAATCTCAAGCGATTGACAAGAAGGCAAAAATCCATAGCCCTCTACAGCGATGATCACATTGCATTAGAGCCTGTAAATATTTAAAAGGATTTGAATATTATAGCTGTTTTCTGCAACAATGTAAGCATAACTATGTCAACAGTGTTTCCACTGCCAGCCCAGAATTTGTTTGTCTTTGCATAGAGAGACACAGAGTCCCTGGCTCCACATCAACGAAGATGTTCTCTGGCAGGAGTTGTAATATTTTGCAACTGTGATGAGAGTCATGTGGTCATAAACCTTTTACTATCTGAAGCAAGTACAGAAAATTCCTCTTGTGATAAATGTATATTTACCTCATGCTTTTAAAGTGTGATCTTTGCCTCTTGTACTCAAATTCTCATCTCCCCTCACATATAAGAGTAAAATTTCGAGTTATGCTTGAATAGCAGTGGGTCCACGATGTGGAAGACTTGTCAATGCAGCATAATTGCACTGAGAGAATACATTATTTATAAAAGATTTAGCCTCATTAATCTGTGAAATGTTCTGAAAGCACAACCATTTTATTTTATTTTTTTCTCCTGACGTGGTGTTTTGCAGATCTTTGGAGAGAAATGAGTTTGCTGTTTGATGTGCAGTCAGTTTCCTTGACTTTCTTTGTGAAACAGTCCTCCATGACAGCTCTTCCCCAGTGTTTTCAGTGAATCGTTATCTGTGCCAATGTTTGCGCTCAACCTGTCGTTTTTCCTCTTTTGTCTTTCAGCTCCACACTGACCTCGATAAGGGGGAAAGTTCGGTAAAGTACACCCTCTCGGGGGAGGGTGCTGGCTCCATTTTCACAATTGACCAGACAACGGGGGACATTCATGCCTTAAGGAGTCTTGACAGAGAAGAGAAGCCTTTCTACACCTTGCGCGCCCAAGCTGTGGACATGAACACCGATATCCCCCTGGAGCCAGAATCTGAATTTGTAATCAAGGTCCAAGATATCAATGACAATGAGCCAAAGTTCCTGGAGGGACCATATATGGCCAGCGTTCCTGAGATGTCCCCAGTTGGTAAGTGACCGTCCAGAGTTCTAACTTTCTTTTCCTCTCTTGAACAGGAAAGCACAACAGATACACTTTTCAGAGCAAGGTGGGTGCAACCAGAGGGATAATGCTGCTCTCCCTAACAGATTTTGACATTTCAGAGTACCATTTTATTCTCGGTGTGCCCTGAGAATATTTCACAGCTTTGTCTTTACACATTACCCCCAGGGAGGACAGATCAAGGTAATTCACTGTGAGAGTGGTTTCTCTTGATGTGAATCACAATGAAACCCTCAAAACTTCAAATTCAGCAGTCTCCAGAGGATGGATAGAAAGCAGGAAAAACACAGTGAAGCCTCAGAGAGCGCCCTAAATCAAAAGAAGCACTGTACTGTTTACTATTAGAGAGAGGCTTTCAAGTTCATCAAAAAACCCATCTGCTGTCACCATGAAAGCAAAGTATAGAGATCAACTTTCAACATCACCCACAACCGATCAATTACCCTACTGACAGGTTTAATTTGGATGATCACACTTGAATAATTTCAGATGAATTAATCAAAGTATTTTAAAAAATTGTCTGAGCATTTAAAGGTTCAGACACAGAAACAGCCCGTTCTCAGCAGAGCTCACTAGAGCCACATTTGGAATGGCTGAAATCAAGGACCAGGGCTGAATTTGGGGTTATACACTTTGAAAACAATGTTGTTGGACCTCTTGTACCCATATGAAATATTTTAAAAATATATAATATGGGACCTTTAAAGCAACCCTTTTAATCCATGGAGATCTGCCCAAGTTCTCATTCAGTGGGCATCTGACATTTGGTCAAAGCTGATGCATCTCTGAGATGCCAACAATGCGCTGCAGTATTTGACATTATGAGCAAATGCCACATTCTGCAGAGGTAGGCAGGAAGACTTTTTGTTGTGTGTCTTACAACACCATGCAATGTAAGGGCATGTGTTGCTGTTCAGACAGGAAAGTTAAGAGGGATGTGAAACCTCATATCATCTTTGCCATTTAAAATAACTAAATAGTGATTTTTAGACTGAAAAACAAAATAAGGTGTGAATCTAAACACCAGAAGTTAAGATATCATAA
>JBAMHW010000020.1:5112473-5132879 GCA_037177495.1 Rhadinocentrus ornatus | reverse complement strand
TATATCCCATAAGGTAATAGGACTTAATTTTTCAGTACTAAATTAGATAGATCACAAGACTGATAAATACACTCACACTTAGATATCTACATAAATCCAGCAACAGGGGTTTCATTTTATTGTTTTTGATACACATTCAGAGGTAAAAAATAAAATTAAAGTGAATGGAAATAATGGACATTTACTGTAGATGTAAATCCTGTCAGAAATAGCCAAATTCTTGTAGTTCCTTAAAAATATTTTGCATCGGCTTTCACAGGCTGATCATGCATACTCTGTGTGTTCATTTTCTGAACTGTCCCTTTAAGAGATATATTGTTTGTGTGAAAACAGTATTGTGCATGTAATTTGTTACATAAATATAAAACGTTGTCTCTGCATGAATATATGAATATTTGATCGAGATCCCGGCTGTGATATAAAATCACACTATGCTTCTGCGCTACCAGGGTGTCTGAACAAGCGTATGAACAATAAAACATAGTTTAACTTCACATACAGAATATATGAAAACAGTAACACGAGGAACGTCAACAATAAAATTTAACCCTTGTTTTAAAATCAAACCCATTATACTCCTACCAGTATGACTTCTATCGTCACTGCTACGTTTCCTGTTTTCTTTGTTAGTACAAAACTTGAAGAAATTAAGAGATGTTGACCACAAATGTGCAGTAATAGTTGTCGCCAGGCTCCAAAATCATTTCTTAATCCCTTGTTGTCAGCAAATAGCTTATCCCTGAATCATTCAGAGGATACAACAGATTAAAAACACTTTTTCAGGGAGTTATAATCATCGCTAAGTACTGTAAATGTCTTCATTTGTTAATTTCACTGTCCGCTTGCAAACTTACATTTAACATTGTATCTGCATAAAAACTCCCATTTGGATCAGTCTTAGGATTGTACTAATCTTTATCTTCTCATATTAAGACACTAATTCTGGGAACATTGTGCTTGTAATTGGTGTCCTCCCCATTAGTTTATCAAATATTATACGTATGTGATGAAGTTAGAGACTAGGTATATTTCATTTAACCTGCGATGAATTTTGAGGCCATTCGTTCAATCATACTCTCACTCAAGCATTTGAATTTCCATAACCATCTAAATGGCAAATATTTAACTTGTTTTTAGCCTTACACTTATGTAAAGGCCGTTATCTTAGTTGCCTGGGAATGCGTAGGAGTCCGCGGCGCTTGAAGGCTTTCAAACTTTCAGCACATCTGAGCTCTCACTGCTACAAGAGCTCCACTCTTTGCATGAGCAGGGAAGTTATTTATGTGTTATCTCATCTATTGTGTACACATGTTTAACACGATGCAACCCTTTTCATGTATGTCTAATCGTGCATGTGTGAGAGAAGATTGAGACACTAATCTCTCTCGTCCTAATGTTTTAATTCCATTGTTTACCCCTGCTCAGACTGAAAAGCCTATTTGATATACAGCAAGTTCTTCTATGGGCAACTAGAGGCTTACCAGAATGTAGAATAACCGAGTAAATGCTTTCCCTCTGGTCAGTGTCTCTTGATCATACTAAGCATCCCACACCTTCTGCACTGTTTTGTAAACCTGATGTGTTTTTAAGCTGTTTAAATGCAATGATGTGTCTGTGAAACTCCAGGCTTGTGTAAAAAAACTGGAAACTTCTACCTAGTCTTTTTATTTCAAGTGCATGTAATAAGGATTTACTTAGTGAAATAAGTGTTTTCATTGCCAGATAGTCAAGGAAGATGAGCCAAGCCTCCAACAAGTAATTATTTCATCCCTTTTACTGCAGGGGTTTGGAAGACTGCCATGTTAATACTATTCCTGCCATGGCCTTTAGTTTTCTTAAAGGTAGCATCATTTGATGGATGTATGCACAAGAGCTTTTATGACATTTCCTCATTTAAATAACAGCTGCTTTGTTAAATAGAAATGTGCAAATCTGAATGTACAAAAGAAAAACAGGACACATTTCCTTCATATCATTATTTTTTTCCCTTATACACTCCTCCACATTGCACTCTATCCAGCTCTTTGACTCTTCTGCATTAGCTGCTGCTTTTTCATTCGTGATTCACTATTTGTTAGTGTCAGGTGCGATCGTTTGGCAAGCTGATGAACTTCAAAGAGTGTGGACTTCAGTCTCACGAGAAAACCCATTTACTCAAAGTCAATATGTCCTCCCACACTTTTCCACAGGAACCTACGTGACGCAGGTAACAGCCACGGATGCAGATGACCCCACATATGGAAACAGTGCTAGAGTAGTCTACAGCATCCTCCATGGCCAACCATACTTCTCTGTTGACCCTAAAACAGGTAAATTTCTCATATTTCTTTAGCAGTTTTATTTATGTGACAAGACTGAGCAATTTAATTTGGTTGGGGTAAATTTATTATTAAATTTCAGGCAACAGAGATTAAGTTCTCCAAAGCACATACTGTATACACAGGTCTGGATATTTGATGTTTTTCTCTTTTAAACAGGTTGTCTTGTTGAGTTATTGTAGTCAGGTCATAGAGCCTGTTTTCTTTAACTGATTAAGGCAAGGGGCAGTGCTTAGGTAGAGTACCTGTGGGGAAAAAAGCAGCTGATTCATAATTTGTGTGCAAACAGAAATTCTTGCTGCTCCATGAGTTGGTCTGTGACCATCAGCGCTGTCCCTTCTAATCATCCTAGACATTTATTATATAGCATCTTCAAAATAAATGGCCTCTTTTCTTTTCTTTACAGTTAGATGTTATTGTAGTCATAAAAACATCATCTGCATACACAGTCACCCATTGTGATTTCTTGGTACAGTCACTCCTTAAAATACATAGGTTCAAATATGGAAAACACAGACTTTGCACTGGAGAGAGGCAGCCTCTCCCATAAAATGGCAGAGTTATTGCACTTTTAGTAATGCCATGTGTTATGAGGACATGTTTTTGTATTTTTGTGTAGAATTTCACACTACTATGAGAGGATGACTCCCACACGTGAGAAGTGCCTCTAGTGATGTAATATTTATTTGCAATGCCCTAAGATGGTGTTATAAATACAGCACAATGTCTATCCCAGCTGATTTGGTTGATGGTATTCTTCCAAAAAAGCTCCTTTGGCTAACAAGTGGTAGATTTTAGAGCTGCACAGAAGGCACAAAAGTTACTGGTAAAGAACCGCCTCTACAAGGAAAATTAACCTTTTATAAGTGTTTCCATTTCACAGCAGACATCATTGAAAGTCGTGTTGTTTAACAAGCCAGTATCCACACCAGGAGGACGGAGAGGTGGTTGGAAACTATGGGCCTTTGTGTTTTTTCAATAACTCAACAACACTTTACTCAATCACTTTTTTCAATTCCTGTTTGGGTTTAGATGAGGACATTATTTCTGTAGAGCTGAGAAAAAATAGTCATAGTTTTGACTTAAAATACTTTCTTTAAAAAAAATGGCTGACACTATTATTGATGCCATTTTTACCCTTCACATGCAGTTACTCCCATGACCACTAGAGTTAGCATATTCTTTGAACTTAATTATACTGTATTCTGTACTGTCTGCATTGGCAAGATTTAGGGAGGAGCACAGTTTCGTTTCAGAGAAATCTATAGCTAGATTTTATTCATTCATTCGTTCAATTATTCTCTGTACCACTTAATCCAATACGGGATAAGCTGAAACCTATCCCAGTATTTTATCAGGTGAGAGGCAGAGTACACCCTGGACATGTCACCAGTCCACCGCAGGGCCAACGCAGATAGGGACAAACAACCATTCTCACACACACTCTCCTAGGGAGAATTTTGAATGATCGGACATGCATGTTAGATAGATAGATTTTTTGTATATTAAATAAAAGAAAAATGCACAGAGACCATGCTTATAATTTCCTTTGAGCACAGATGCTTTAAATTTGATAACTTTATGCTTACTGTCAGGGCAGAATATTATTACATTTAGTAGTGTATGTAAATTACATGTTAACCCTTAGAATAAATGAATTTTGGATGTATGGATGCATAGTAGCCAGTTTTAGCTGATGGTTATATAAACTCAGATCACTAAAAACCAAAAAGATCAATAAGATTTTTTTCCCTGAAACACAGACAGTTAGTTGTTTCCACCTCGCTTATGTCGGCACTTCACTGTAAAAGGTGGATGTTGTCAAAAACAGGTGAGAATAAGGGTTAGGAGAAAAGAGCTGGGAATGTAGCAAATGACTGCTCTAAATCTAAAATAACTTCATACCGGCAGTGTTTGCTGGTGCTGTGTTGCCGCTGGCTTACTATCTAGGACATTTCAAAGCATATGAAAATAGGTTCATACATATCACACAGCCAGATATGGTGGAATCTGTTGCTGATTGTGATGCATCCCAGAGCTTTGCAAAGCACCTACTGTGACTGTATTTCAAACCGATGCTGTAGAAAAAGAAAATCAAACTTTTAAAGCAAATGTTTGCCCTGCTGGGCCCGCCGATATCGCCAAATGTGCACAAAAAAAAGGGGAACAAACACCAGGATGTAAAAGGTGAACAAGGGGAGGGGGACAACAGCAACATGCACAAATCAGTGTGCATGTAACAGAGAGACACAGGTTTCTCTGAAAAAGATGACAGAGATTTCAAAAGTAATCAGTGTCTCTGACTGTGGGTTTGCACGGTGGTTTGTGGATCAAATGGGACATCCTCACCAGAATAAATGGAATATTACAAGAGTAAAGTGTGGAGCAAACTATGCAGCATGCTTTTTTTTGCCTGCCAGCCTCCCACTGACCTAGCTATTAATCTGCAGTATAAACGCTCTCTGATCTCAGGGACTCTGATCCTCAAGTGAATCATTATATGGCTTCACCAGTGCTCCCTATTGAATGTCAAGTGCTTCCAGTAGGTAAGATGGCCTCTATTTCAGCTTTGGTCAGAGGCACTTCTGCAACCTCATGCAGTACTTGGTAGTAAGCTCCTTGAGTGAAAATTTATTGTGCATTTTGAAGTAAATTGTGCATGTGGTGTCAAACCTATTTCTGGGAAGCTTGTGTTTACCTCTCTCTCCCCTTTGTTTTTGTTTTTTTTTTATCTCCATTGCTGTCTCCCTCTACTTCTGCTTTTTTCCTCCTCTGATTTTCTCCTTTCCATTATCTGTATCTCTCATCAATCTTGCTGCACACCAGGGGTTATAAAGACAGCCTTGCCCAATATGGACAGGGAGGTGAAGGAACAGTACCAGGTATTAATCCAGGCCAAGGACATGGGAGGCCAGTTGGGAGGACTGGCTGGGACCACCATTGTCAACATTACCCTCAGCGATGTCAACGATAATCCACCTAGATTCTCCAAAAGTAAGTGTACTTAATTATAATGACTATTTAATCAAATAATGTAAATTTCTTGTACAAAAATAATTATTCAGATGATTTTCTGGAGGTTCATGCACACTTTCACAATGCAATAAACACTGCAATTAAAAGAGGACAGGAGGCATTCATCATTTCTACTTTTTGTAATTGCTTTTCATTATTTGTCATTATGAGCTGTTGTAAGCAATGGCCTGTTTATTTAGTGTGATTGCATCTACAACAACGACTCCTGGCAAATAAACATGGGCTGATGTTATTTTGCTCATGGGCATCCTTCTATATTTAGATCAGATTTGAGCATGTTGATGCAGCATCAGGGATTCAGTGTATTTAAACTCTGTATTTTGTTGAGTATTTCACATAAGCTGCTAAACCAGATTAATTTGATTGTACCGTTTACCAGGTCATGTAAGAAGCCAAAAAACACATAATGCCGATAAGTCATTGATCTTTAAAATCTCCTACAGACTTGAAGCACTCTTATTAAATGGTGTGCAAAATGTATTCTTTTCCAGAACACCAAGTGTGTGAGGGAGAAGAAAAAATACTCTTCTGATGCAGCTTCTTTGTGTATTTTTAGGTGACACTGATTGGTCTCCTCTGAATGTAAATAGAGGCAGTCAGATGGTCAAGCTCCTTTGACAGCGAGGAAAAGATTATATTTCCATAATGCTGTCACAGCAAAGAGGTTTGGGCCAAGTATGGCGGCTCATCTGCCCCATCCCATTCTCTCTTTGTTTTACTCGCCGTTACCTCTTGCAAATATATTTCAGGTTTTAAGAATGCTCAAGTTTCACATATGGAAAAACTACTCAGAAAATCTAGAGTATAAACATTGCTGTATGTTTCATGTCTTCTTTTTACAGGTTATTTAATTGTGAACTGTGAGATGTTTGATCTCGTGATGAAAAGCCTGCAGTTGTCTCTTATATATAGCATCTAGGAATCTTTTTAACCCACCAATGCTGCCATATATAGTAACAGATGTTTGCCAGTTCCTAATGAACTTCAGCTTCCAAAGTTTTATGGGGTAAAAACTGATAAGCTCTTGTCCTATCCTTGAAAGAACATGAAACCCCAAATACTTTGAAAAGTGACTGTGTATCCCTGAAAGATATGATTATTTATTAAGATTGAAGCACTCAGAGTCATTCAGGATTGCTAAATCTTTCCATGAACTTTGTGATCAAACTTAAAATAAACAGGAAATAAGAACAATAATCCGCTACATGCCAAATTTATACGTACGTATGTGATGTTTTTATTTTTATAAATTTCTCTTAAATAATCAATAAAAATGACAGTGAAAATGATTTTATAATTGTCAAAAAATATATTAGGCTATATGAAAAACTGGATTTTTTCAAACAAAACTAACAATGATTCGAAATTATTAGGAACTGAAAATGCACACCCGTTGTATTTTAATTTGATAAGATATATTTAAAAAAAATTTTAAAATAAAGCATTTGCATAGATCGAGTTTCATGTTAACATTTGATATCATCCTAACAACTCTCTTATTCATTGAACTTCTAAGTCTATAGATAGTTTCTGCCTGGATCGCTTATTTAGTTACCAGACTTGCCTCCCAAAGTTTTTCGGGAAATTGCCACCCTCATAGATCTTTCTTTTAAGGATGCTCCATAGGTTGTCAGTAGGGCTGAGTTCAGCAGATGACGATGGCCACACCATGAGATTTTCTCCCTTTATACCCATAGCAGAAAAAGATTCAATGGTTGCCTACTTTTTGCAGCATAAGCTGGTGCGTTTTATTGCATGAAAACAATTTTACTACAGAATGCATGGTTCTTCCTTTTATATATTAACAGGTACATTAGATTAAATTAAATTATAATGTATTATACTAGATATATCTTTAGTCATACCTCATTGGGACAATTTTGTGCTGCAGACAGCTGTATATAGTACTCACAGTATACACAGAATCAAAATAAAAAACTCAAATTAATCTGTAATTACATAAATAAAAAAAAAATATTAGTGCAAAGGAGAAAAAGAGTATTCATAAAGACATGGATGGTGCAAAAAAATGCCATGTATGAAAGCAGTGCAAAGGGACAGTTATTGACCAAATTGATAGCTACATATAAATGTGAATATGTACAGTAATTATGACCAGATGTTGCACAATGGTGAGCTCTGTTGTAAGGGGTGGATGATCAACTCTGCTGGGTGCAGGCCTGATTATGGAATCTGACAGCAGTGGGGAGAAAGGACCTACAGGACCTCTCCGTTGTGCAGCATGGCTGAAGAAGCCTGCTACTTATGGTGCTTTCCAGGGCTCTAACAGTCTTATGTAGGGGGTGGGAGGCATTGTCCATGATTGATGAAAGCTTTGCTGACATCCTCCTGTTGCCCACTACTTCCACAGGCTCAAGACTGTGACCCATAACAGAGCCGCTCTTCTTCACCAGTTTATTTATTTTCTTTCTCTCTGCTACTGTGATGCCGCTGCTCCAGCAGGCCACACCATAAAATAGCCACATGGAGTCATAATAGGTCCTCAGGAGGCTTTCTTGCACTCCAAAGCACCCCAGTCTTCACAGCAGGGGGAATCTGCTTTGGCCCTTCTTCTAAAGAGAGTTTTGGAAGTCCAGTCCAGGTTCTGTACAAGGCAAAGACCCAGTGCTTTTTTGAGTCTACCATCTCAATGTCTGTTCCCTGAATGTTTAACGGAGCAGAAGGGGTGATTTTATGGCAGTGGAAGTCCACAATCAGCTATTTGTTTTTTTATCTGGAGGCAGTTCTCTTCACACCAGGGTACAAAGTTTTGCTTAAGTTTCAAGTGATCTTTCTCATCACCATTGTTGATAAGTCCAACAATGGCAGAGTTGTCTGAGAATTTCTGTAGATGGCGGTTTGTGGCGTAGTGAATGAAGTCAGCAGTGTATATTGTGAAGAGGAGAGGAGCCAGAACAGTCCCTTGTGGTGCCTCAGTAAGTTTTAAAGATGGGTGAAAATGAGTGGTCAATAAATGGCACTGGGTACAACTACCTCTGACAAAATGAAGGTGATGAAGTTTATCACATTATCAGACAATCAAAGCACCGTTTAAAAAGTAATTGTAGCACACGGAGGACAGCTGGACAAGAACGAGCCGAGTGACCACCAACAACAGCTGGGTAAAGGCGACAGTGGTGTTTTGCAGAAAGAGCGTCTGCATGACCTGCTGCTTGAGTCTCGGACTCAGTAATATCAGTTTATCACTTTCACTGTGACACACGGATAGTCGCACCATCATCCGTCTTTAAAATCTATTTCCTTTTAAGAGCCTACAGTGGTGCAGAAGGACAGGAAGTCATCTGGTCTTTGATCTGTTATCACCCAATCAGAAAGAAGTGTAAAGACAGAGTATCTGTGAAAAGATGTTTGCAAAAGCACTCTTTTTATTTTTCTTTGGAAATGCAATTATTATTATTATTTTCACAATCATTGAAATCCTTTTCTACACATTCCAAAACTTGAATTTCTCGGGCAGATTTTTTTTTTTACAGGATGACAAAACTTGATTCAATACAATACATATATAATACATTTTTAAGCTGCAAAATCTTTATGGCTTTATATTAACCCCGTATCGTTTCCCTTAAATTAAACTTGCCTATAAAACTTGTTTTCAAACCTGCCTGTGTTTATTATCAGTATAACAGGAAAAAGAAGAATAAAAGAAACAACATAAGCCAAATATTCCACAGAAAAACTAAAATTCAATTGTTTAAATGAACTGAAATCCCACATGCAGAATCATTTGGAATACAGTGTAGTGCAATGACATATATGCACAACCTAACAGTGCTGGAATCTTAAAGTGTCACACAAAGTTTTTAACATCAATGGTCCTTATGCAACATACAGAAAAAGAGGTTCAAGGAAGAGATCATTTACTCAATTAAATGCCAAAGACGTCATATTCAAAAAGGAGAAATCTGATCTTTTTTTGTTCTGTTTTTCAAGAGAGGTTTGTATAGAATTTTCTCTAATAAATTCAGTTATGCACAAGGACAAAGTACTCATACACTTAGAGCCTGTGATAAAAAATGATTCATGACCCAGAACATATACTTTGTCGCTTGTAGACTAAAGAGTAAAAATCATGTCAAGATTCTAAATTAAAATCAGCATTTGACAGCAAAAATATTTCTTGAGAAAATCATTTCTTCAAAGATGTTAAAAAAAAAAAAATAATAAGAGAAAGATCACGCTCATCAGCCTCCCTTGGGTGCTGGAGAGAAAAGTCTTTCAGATAGGTGAACATCGGGTTCAGGGGGAGCTTTGTAGTTCCAGTCAGTGGACCAGTTCTTTACTTTCCAATGAATATTGAAGTGGGCGTGGATGTTTGTCCAACCAGTCTTCATGTTTTTTGTGCACTTGGGGAAGATTTATATCTGTGCCTCTTGAGATTTTCTGTGCGAAGGGATCTAGAAATATAGGATATCAGGCACTTTGCCATGAGCCATTCAGCCCTTGTGCAACCAGATCGAGCTTGGTCTTTATTGCTGGCAGCAAGTCAGGCTCATTTCTGGAGTGTGCTGGACTCCACCAGGACTGCCCTTTGTCATCGGCTCTGTCTGCTTGGCTTAGGATTGGATTTTTGCTTTTTGTGGGTGATGTGGTACTGTTGGCTTCATTGAACAGAAACCTCCACCAGGCACATGAACAGTTTGCAGCTGAGTGAAAAGCAGCCAGAATTAAAATTTGTCTCTCCAAGTCTGACGCCATGCTCCTCAGCAGGAAAATGTTGGATTACCCACTCCAGGTTGGGATTAAGGGGTTGCCTTAAGAGGAGTTTCAATATTGAAAGGTTTTGTTCATGGATCAATGACGAGATAGGCGGTTTGGTGCAACATCTACAATGATCCAGACACTGGAAAGGATTTAAAAAAAAACAAAAACAAATTTATAATAAATCTGGTACTGCTTAACATTTTGTGGACAGTAAGCATAATGCTTACAATCTTTGATTAGAATCACTCATAGAATTTCACTCATCCATTCTTAATGAATGAACTCACCGTTACACTCATTAAACTATCAAGATTGTCACAATTAGAGGTAAAAATTCTAAGTCTCGTGATGAATTTTGGCAATATTTTGAGGATACTGAGCTGCTCAAACCTACATCACAATGTCATCTTGTGAAGCCTACAGATTTGTAATGCAACCAAGCAGTTGTCATTTTCTGGCTCAAGCAGAAACTGATCTTTAAACTGATCTTAGAGAATGAAGTGAGGCACAAAAAAGATAAATTTTCTTCCACTCCAGGTGTAGGTGATAATCAGTCAGTCTGCTGTTTGCATGATTTCTCCTCAACTCCTCAAGAGTAATTTCTGCTGCTGGTAGTGTCAGAGCCCCAAAATTCTCAGGTTATTGCTCTTACAGGTTGAGTCAGCCAATTACTAAGAGCTGAGAGACCTTAATGTACAAATACTGATGTCCAAATACTGAGTAAAATCATGAATATAACTTAAATGCCTGACATCAGACAGATAATATCAGCCTGTTTGCCTATGGGTGACATTCTTTGCTGGGTGAGGGATACATAAAGGGCAAGGGATGTGAAGAACTCAGTGTTTCCAGTGTTTGATGTCAGGAGATGATAACAGATGAATCCAACTATTTTCTCATGTTTTTTTTGATAGGTTTCTTTCACCTGAGAGTTCCCGAATCTTCTGCTATAGGGTCAGCTGTCGGCAAAATCAAAGCCCACGACTTAGACATCGGGAGGAACGCTGAAGTTGAGTACACCATTGTGCCAGGTGATGGAGGTGCCATGTTTGATATCACCACTAATGAACACAACCAAGAGGGAATCATTATTCTCAAGAGGGTATGTAGTCTCAGAAAAAAAAGACAAACTATCAAACATGCAATATTTCCTGAATTTTCATGAAGGATAATGACTGCTGGAATTGTTGGGCTGCAGCCATTTAAGCTATGCACTAATCAAAAATAATGTGAGAGGATTGGAGTTAAAGATTTAATGTCTAACATTTAAGGTAATATATTATTAGACAGGCAAGGCAATAATTAAACTATCATTCTTTCTGTCTACAAATCTACTCTTAAAAAGAGTTATTCACATCATTATTTTAATCCCTGAAGCCTAGCAAGGACAAACCAAAAGCTGGCTCCAGTTGAGGCTGGTTGCATTGATTATTAAGAAGAAAAAAAAAAGAATTGAATGTTTTCTGGACAATAAAGTTTTGAAATTAGGTGTAGGGTATTTGTACATGTCATCCAACTCTACACAGTAGACCCTTAATTAATATGATCACAATACAGAAGATGTAATTAAAGCATTGGTCGACAGCATAAATATTGCAGGTTCACGATAAATCATGATCATAATTTGTTTATCACTCTGTTCCATTCACAAATACAGCATAATTCTTGATATGTCATTACATAGATATCCTATAGCTCCACTTGTCCCTTGTTTGTAACATCAATGTTTTTTTTTTATTGGCCACATTTTTTTTTTTTTATCAAAGTAGATGGAGGATTGTCATTAGCTGCTTTGTGTCATTGTTAACCTTTGTGGAAGAGCTCATTGGTTTGTGATTTGTTCTACATGTCATACCACTTTTCTACTTCCACTAGCTTTAGTTTTACAAGGGTACCCCTTAGCTGTCAATGTGTACCACATAGGGAGCTGCTCTACAGCTGCATAATCTTAGCTATTGTTTTAAGGTTTTAAACCATTAGTCAATGGCAACAGGAAAATTCCATTATCAAGTGCTTCCTTATCAACAACTAACAGGCCAATTAATTAAGTCAGAGGGTAAGACAGGGACAACATTTTCCACTTTGCCATAATGAAGCATCCCTGGGCTAAGTTACTGGTTCTGGTAAGGCTGTATACTCAAAAATGATGCTTTGGGTAAACCCTAAATAAGTAAATTTTTTTGATGGTTTAACTGCAACGGTATAGCACAAGGTTACACATTTTGTGGTTCTCATCATGTCATGCCAACACTGCTCTACAGAAAACAACAAACATACCTAAAGCTCTTTGTACGGTGAGACTTGGCTGTTTGGAAACATTTGAGTGAGCAACACAATATCTTTCCAGTATTAACTTCTAAAACATAAGGATTTAAGTTATTACCTTGACTTTCTTTCAGTGAATTTAAGTCAGGCACAAACAGTATGTGGGCCTTTTATAGATACTTTGATTGCGCTTTTGCTTACTTTTGGTGTAAGGTAGCACAGAGCCATCACTCAGGAAAGTGTTTCACTTCTAAAGTGCTACTGTTGGTTTAACACTGCATTTGAACCCCAATATTTCTTTCATGTTTGAGGCGCTGTCTCAATCCTGTCCAAAGATTTATGCTTCAGCACATCAACAAAGAGACAGACATACCACAAGAAGCATCAACCTGCTCTGCTCATGAGACTTTAAAAATAGAAAAGTTATCACACCTGACAGGAAACGGGAGAGGTGGGATGTGACACAATAGATTTAAAACATCTCACAACTATGTATGCATATAAATTCACTGCAATCCTTAGCAAACTGCGGGATTGGCATGCCACTCTCACTTCTTACCATTTCCCATTTAATTTGTTATAATTACATACAGAATTTTCCAAGTGCTACTATATCAGTGGTGTGACCAACTTTTTAAAGCACATTTTCTTTGTTTTTATGTGTACATTTGCTTGCTTTATTAACAACCCACACAACTAGATAAAAACAATGGTTGAAAAACAACAACAACATAAAGAAAAGCAATAATAATTCATAATTAAAGATATTGGACTGGTAAAAATAGTAAATGTACAACACTTTCTAAGCCACAGAATTATTACATGCATTTGTTTTCCATTAAATAGTTACAGTTACACTGTTACAAATAAAACACTCCACAATAATTTGATGTTCAAAACCTTATATAGAGTTTTTATAGAGCTAGGAAGAAGTGAACAGTGACATTACACAGAAGTCCGTCACACAAGAGAACCAATTTGACGTTCCATCAGAAAAAATACTGTCAACCAACTTTTCACGTTTCTGCTTTGTTGTCAGTCAGTGGTTGTCTGTCATTAGTGCGGCATTATCTGAAATAAAACAAGAAGGTCACAAACAACCACAAGTTAATACCCCTGGTTTAACAAAAGGAAGAAAATAAAGGAAAAATAGTTGGTGTAAGGGTGCTTCATCTAAACTAAACCTGACCCCATTCAGGGGCAGAAGACCCACATTCGTCTAAACTGTAAACAGCACTGCTACAACCTATTTACAGCATGGTCATATTAACTTTAAGTATAAAAACAGTTGTTTAAAATTCAACATGTTCAAATAAATAAAAAGAAAGAAAAGAAAGAAAAAAAAAAAACTACCTGGATGGTGAACAGTATAGGGGCTACATACGTTAACTCTAAACCCATTACACCTGTTTGCATACAGGGGGAGGAGCAGGCCTAAATAAAGCTTTAACATTATGGTTACAGGTTTTCTAATTTATTTCCTGTACAAAACCACAGATAAAAATTATCAACACTTCAACATTTCTAGGGCTTTTTTACAACAACTCTACATTTTGGACATGTGGACAAACACAACTGTTTCTTTTTTCTTGTGAGACTGGATTGTCTTGCGCTATGCCCCAGCAGGATAATAGACAGATGCGAGGGCACAACCTGTGATCTTCCACTTGTGTGAGGGTGCTCTCTTTTCTCTCCTTGCAGTTAGACTAAGCCATAAAGCAGAGCCCTGACATAACTCTCCATGAGCACCCATGCTATATAAAGCATTCACTTAGCCTGTCAGGGCTCAGTTATTATGCCATATGCTTCTATGGATTAATACATCTGCTGCTCGGTGACCCACAGCAAGAGGTCTTTCAAAATTATCTCATTTAATACAAACTACTTTTACCACATAAAGCGCTTGTAGGGCCATAATATCACTTAACAAAATGGCAAGTGGCACAAAAATGCTTGTGATATTATAGAAATTTATTACTCCCAGGATAAACCCTTTGAGATCTATCATCTCATTTTCAAGAGGGACTTACAACTGCCATAGATTGAAAAAAAAGGACATTACGGCCTTAGACTAAAATTAGAAGGAGAAATATCGCAGTTCAGCCAGTGCAATGAGTAAAAAAAGCTGGGCTATAATAAGATGTTACGCGCAATACATATTATTTCGGAAAAAAATATGTTGAAAAAAAGTTATCTTCAAAAATTAAGCTTTTTGATTTTGGGAACATCATCATCAGACATGTCTCTTTGATCTTCGGAGTGAATGACTAAAGGAGAGATATTTCATTTAAGTTCAAATATGCCATAGTGTGGTTCTCCAAACATTTCCATTAATAATCTTAACAACAAAGCTAGAGCTCCATTGCTTTACTGCAGAGTCAGTCACTGACTTCCTCTATCAGTCTTAATGTCAGCTCTTATAATGTGGTCATGTTCCTCTGGTTCATAAAAACTTCCCCATTAAAAGTATCTCCTCATCTGTGTACACGCCTCCCTCTGTTACAAACTTCTCCTAAGGGTATGTATAGTTAAAGACCTGGAGATTCATCATGTCCAAACACTCTAATAGAATTAATGTCCTCCTCTCCTGCAGGCATGGTTATACAAAGTGAAAGTATGATATTAGCCCTCTTTAGACAATAAAAGAATCCAACTTGATGGCAGTGGGTGGGTAATGTGCATTCATGAGTGCTGCATGGGCAGAGAATAAAAAAGTCTCAGAGTGGTCTCATTAAGGTTTCAGTGCCCAACTCTTTAAAAGTACACCTACTCTTACAATTATGGCAAGCATCAACAAAAAGGTCATTATTATAATTATGCATAAAATGAAATGACCGTGGGATGGATTCCATGCCTACAATTTCCTATAATAATCAAATCAGACTCAAGGAGTCCAGACTCCCTGGATTGCCTCTCTGTGTTTGTTATGCTGTGGTATCAACCAACACAGGCCATTCAGGTTAACGCAAACTGTGCAGTATTTATTCTCAACAGTTTTAAGTACTTTACCTTTCAGTTCCATGTAAGGCCTCAGCTGAAAAACAGATAATCTCATGTTTCCACACTTATACCAGCATCAGTCAGCATCACTGGAACAGCTATGTTTCCGAATGTGCCATGAAGCAGTTAATAAGCATGCGATATAAATGTGTTAAAGCAAGTATTATTCATTCATAAAACTGCACAGATGCACATATGAAAGTTCCCACTCCATCAAACACATGGGCAGATGTGCACAAATAGAAGCTTTCAACCTGCCGTTGTTACTCACAGTATGACTTGCTCACACAAGCCCAAGCACACTGATACCTTCCTAGTCTGTTCTGCATTTCCCTTCAGCAGGATGCAGCAGACCCCCATGGTGAGTTTAAATGCCATTTGTTGTCAGTGCTATTGAAATTCAAGAGGAAAAAAAAAGAACAGCAAAGGAATGCCACGTTTGCATAATGCAAAAGCCCCAAACAATCTCTGTGATATGGAAAAGGAGAAAAATGTAAATGTCAGAGGGTAAAGATATTTGTGTGCAATGCTCTTGTGCATGGATGAGATGGTTTTCCTTTCTGCAATTAATTCTGTTGTCATCTGCCTGGAATGCAGTTTGGATTTTTGCTACTTGTTGGCATCACATATTTCTTTCAAATATACCGCTTAAATTTTTCATGTTGCAGCGTTAGTCTCAACTTTTTGTGCTTTACCACACCATCTGTCACATGTGGTAAAGTCCCCAAGTGCAGACTGAAAGTAAAAGTAGAATCCCAGTTCCAAATAACAAAAATAGGTATGCTGTTTAAAATGTGAAGAAAAACAGAATGCATTGATCTGAAACAGCAAAGTTGGGGGTCATCTTTGGTGTTATCTTTTTTTCATGATGTTTTCAGTCTCTAAAAGGTCCAGACTGCATCTAGGTCAGTCCAGTCCAGAACTCAGACTGCGGATAAAAAAAGATATGATATGTGGTTTTGCATTGTGTGGCTGAAATTTACCAGTTCTTCCCCAAGAAAACTGTAATATTAATGGAAGCATATTTTGCTCTAAAATTTTGAGCATCTGTACCTACATAGAATCAGAGATAGTAATGCTTTTTAAACTAGCACTGATAACAATCTCTCTTGTGGTTTAGCTTACCACAAAAGAGATTTTTGTCCACTTTAAACAAATTTGGTGCAAAAGAAATGCAGTCTGTCTGCCTCTCTAAGGTGCTCGTTTAACATCCAGTTACTAGTCTGTTTCCAGAGAAATTAGGTAATTATAACATTTAAGCACTTTTTCCAGCCTTTTGTTTTTCCTTCATCATTATATTCAAGATCATTTATTTTTCACAAAATTGTAAAATAATTATCTTTCAACATTTGCTGATGTTATGGCTTCAACACAAACAAAATTCTGGATGCACAGAATGCATTTTATTAACTTAACTTTTAAAAATTAAATGGCAAAAATCAAAAGACACTTGCTAGTATAAACTATATACTAACTTTGTGTATATACAGTATTACCAATGTCTCCAACTTTCCGCTTATTGCACATTAGTTGCATTTAGTAACTGAAACAAAAATGTTTGCAAAACAAAACAGAGTGCACACGGGAATAACAAAAATAAAATCTGGAAAAAAGTAAAGCTCAAGTCAGACCTTTTAAAAAGCAATAGAGATACAAAAGAATAAAGAATATACCCAACAAAACGTGGCAAATTTAACAAAAGCTAACAACAGGAACCACGATGGATAATTCAGTTTAATGTGTTTAAACACTGCTGGAGTTCTCTGTTGTTCTGTGTGCAACACAAAACATTACACAAGTTGAAATATTTCATGTTGGATGTTTGACTTTAAAGCATCAGTCTTATTTACCTTTAGACCTCAAACTTTCTTAATAGCGACAGTCTTCCACAGTATTGCAGCTTTTTATGCAAATTTCCGTCTGGAAGATCAAAAAAGCGGTTTCTCATTAAATCCTTTCTTCTTTGCCAACAAAATGCTTTAAAGGAGTTATGACAAATCTGTTTTTGTCTTTTGTTTCTATCAGGCGTGCAGCATATATATTTCAACTGATTGCAGAAGTAATATAAAAATAAAAAAAAGGGCAGCCACCTCTGTTTCTCTGCCTTTCGGGGTATTTCTGATGTAAGTGTCTAAAAAATTCTTTGGGGGGATGCAGATTCACATTTATTTTCCCCATGCATCAGACTGAAGTATTCGTTAAAGGGTACATTTTTAGTACATGCCCCAGCACATTGGTACACAAAGGTGCGTGATCCTTTGATCCAGAAAAATACGCAGCTGAGTGAGTAATTGATCCCAAGCTTCATGTAAGAGCTGCCTCAGTACGCTCTGTGCATGAACATGTGCAAACCTCACATGTATGCTGAATGTGTGAGGTGCTAGTAGTCATAGCTATAAATCACTGTATGGTGACCTTCTCATTGACAGTAATGAAATAACAGAAAGCGACAGTGTGTTATTCTGATGTAAATGAAGACATTTACTTGTTTACATCATGTATACCCCTGATACACAGTGAAGGAGCTTTTTTTTTCCTATTGTTTCACTTTGTGTGTTTGATATGCTTCCATAACAACAATCAGGCATTGTGGTATTGTATATTCCCTTTTGTGACAGGCTCCTGCACAAAGCCATTGTTGATGGGGGGGCATCCTGATCCCTTTTAATTGACTAAGCCCTCCCCCACAGTGTAATGCACCAGACATGTGCTCCTTCCCATGTGGGATTGTGATATTAACAGGACATGGACACAGTAAGAGACAATGTGCTGTGCCTTAGAAAGGTGTGAAACATAGGTTGCTAAAATGAAATCTCTTTGAGTTGTTTCCTGTGTTCCCAGAGCACTGACCCGCCCACAGACATGTCTTATTCCTGAGTGGTAGAATATGCCCAGAGACAGGTGTGCAAATGTGTGCAGACAACCCCATACCCCTCTTTCTTTCTTTCTTTCTTTCTGTCACTTTCTTTCTCTTTCGACTTCCCTCCCTCACACACACGGAGGAGAAAAAAAAAATCAAAATCACACAGTGGGACAGAGACGAAAGCCACATTGTGCACAGAGCAGAGTTTGGCAGACCCCAAATTAGAGACTCAGGAAGGTTGGTTATGATAAGAGGATCAGGCTGAGTAATGGGTTCAAAGGATGATCATCTGTTCCCCAGTCTGCCCATACAGGGGGAGAGGAAAAAAGAGACACGAAGGCATTGAGGAGGCATGCATACCCCATCTGCAAAACATAAGATTATGGGAGACAATAGGTAAATCCACCAGTGAATTCCCAGAGAAACGTGCAGACAAATGTGTGCATACGGAGTGACATGCTTAACAGGAGAAAGCATGTGCAAGGACACAGCTGCATTAAAACACTACTCCATATAAATGGAGATCAGCACTCCCACACACTGATAAATTCAATGGAATAACCTTGTGTTGTGGTGGTAAAATAGTTTCCATTCAGATTAAATGTTTGTCCATTTGCATGTTTACTTCTCTTGAGAGAAGAGAAGATGGCAGATATGGGTAATTGAAATGTGCTGTTCCAAGCCCTAAAGGAACACCATTGTTTAATGATGGTTTGTGTGGCATAATATTTGCTAGCTCATTTTCAGGGAATCCATTTTAATACAGGAGTGTCTCCTCACTGTACAAACTAAATCTGAATGCTCCAGCAGCCACCGTACATTGAATGAAGAGTATTTGTTGGAGACATCTGGCAACACTTCCAAATTCATTGCACCGGCATCTGAGGGATACAAGGTGAATTGCAACGAGTTGCAGGTGGGTTGAAAATATGAGTAAACTGAGTTAATATTTATATTGAAACAAAATGCCTTGCACTTTGCTTTCATAGACATTCAACATAATGATGAACAAAAACTATATGTGAAGAAAAATTTGTGGTAGATTTTTTTTTTCTGAGCTGTTTGTTGACTTTTTGGCTTATTACCCCGTTGATTATGGTGGTTGCTATGTTTTTCTATAGGTGTTCTTGGCAGGAGCAGGATCATTGATTGTGGGATTGACACTGTAAGACCTCAACTGCTCTTAATGGCAGGAACAATACAATGTACTTTCAGCATTTAACTGGGAATGGCCAGATGAAAGGTATTGTTTTAGTGTTTTAGTCCTCTTACGCTTTAGTGCTATATTAGGAAAAGTTTTCTTCTTGGATTGAGGGGTCTTTTAATGTTCTCTGTAAAGGGTAAAGAGAAGTTTTTTTCTCTCAACGGTTCCATTTTACTTTGTATCCTTAGTATCGATGTAAATTATTGACAGGCAAGGGTGAAAGAGCCTTGGCTGGCAACAGCTAAATGGTTGCAAACACACAGAGCAATTGTGTTTGACAAAGTAGAAGTGATTGTATTTGCTGACAGGCTCAGACTGTTATTAAAAGCGTCTGACAACATTATGGAAGGAATTTGTGCACCAAGGCAGTCTTTTCTCTTTGTTTCATTCCTCCAGTCTCAGTTGAACCATCCATTTTAATGCTTGTACATTTTTTCTACACATTATATGCAGTTTGCAGAGAGGGAGGTAAGACTCTGTTCCAACCTTACCATTTATTTTAGCAATCACCAGACATAGGAGCATTGTTTGCCTTTTTTTTTTTTTTTTTTAAATTTCTACAGAAAGGGCTGAAAATTGTATTAGATTTTTCAATATTTTGGATCAAGTATGAGCAAAAGGTAGAGGATGAACTTCATTGTGTAGTCTGTAGCAGATTACCTACATAACTCTTTGACTAGCTTTGGCTGCCTGCAAGTGTATCTGTCCATATCTGGCACATTTAGCTGCTACTCCAGTCCCAGTTTTCCCACATTTAATGCCCAAAGGCATTTCTGCATGTAACTAAACATCAACATTGCCAAACGCTTGGAAAAGCCCAAAGCCCTTGAGAGCCACAATCCTGCAGGTTTTCCACGTTTCCCTGCTCCAGCACACCTGACTTAAACTGACTCATTGTGCAGATCCTTATAGGCTGTTGGATTCATTTAATTTGAGTCAGGTGTGCTGGAGCAGGGAAAATTTGAAAACCTGCAGGATTGTGGCTCTCGAGGACC
>JBAMHW010000020.1:5082999-5109359 GCA_037177495.1 Rhadinocentrus ornatus | reverse complement strand
TATAGGCTGTTGGATCCATTTAATTTGAGTCAGGTGTGCTGGAGCAGGGAAACTTTGAAAACCTGCAGGATTGTGGCTCTCGAGGACCGACGTTGGCCACCCCTGCTATAGTACATTTATGTGTGCAGAGTTAGCAGCACCACATTTCCCCATTGACAGCTCACTATTAATAGATTGCATGGTTGTAGAGAAACAAGTGAATTAATGAACACAAGACTGAATTGAGCATGTTTTAGAGGCATGAACAGTGGCCAGAAACTGCTTTTGTGATGATTTCACAGCTACTTTGGGACACATATGCCTGAAAAACTTGACTTGAATTAATTCACCGCCACAGACAAAGATTAATTTTAACATTGTGCATTCTTCAGACAACACCAAAAAGGGCAAATGAATCACAGAGCATACATAAGATGGCCTTTTTTAATCCCAAAACAGCCAATGCCCTCAGAAAAAGTGGCATTACACTTGACTTGAATCTGTTTACAGCTCATTACTAAGAGATATTTATGGTTTTGAGGGGAAAGTGAATTAGTGAACACAAGACTGAATTCTCCATGTTTCAGCACCATGGACAGTGGCACAAACAGCTGTTGAGACATTTTCAGCGCTACTGTGACACACAGATGCCTGACAAGCTTGCCTTGAATTCATTTACCACCATAGACATAGAAATATTTTAAGATTTTACATTCCTTAGATCACACTAAAAAGGGCAAATGAGTCATCCGGCTTACTAAAAGATGACATTATTTTAATCCAAAAAAAGCCAATATGCTCAGGTGATTTGTGTTACTGTGCATAAGGAGCAAATCTGTATTGATTCCTTCCCTGAAAAATCCTCACATTAAAAAAGATGTTTGGCATTATGAAGACAAGTTAATTTTCATCACCTCTGCATCAGTTATGGATTGAATTTGGCTTAAGCCATAGAGTGAGTGCAGTTTTATTAGTGAGCTGTTTGATGAGCAAATCGTTTCATGACCTTTGCCAAGATGGTACTGGACTGTATGATTTTGAAAAAAAAAAAATGTTTAGCTTTGGATAAATGACCAACTAATGAGTAAAATATTACCTTGACTGAACGCTTGATAAATTATGCTGGGTCTGCTGACTAAATACTAAAGAACACAGTGCAATGAGGTCTTGAGGGAATATAGGCACTAGCTTTGTTATTAATGATTATTAATAAGCTTCCCCAAAAAGTCATTAATGTCAATGAGAATCCTTAATTCTCGGTCAACACCTAACAAATCGGGAATTAATGAATGCCAGAATCACTCTTGCATGCATGTTGATCTGTTTTCATGTCAATCTGAGAAAGATTTGCAATGATCAGACACTGAAGACTTAATTCTGAGCACTGCATATTTAACATATTGCTCGAGCATTTAGGGAAGTTTAGCAACTATGATGCAAAATCACTTCTACTTCAGTCAGCCAGTAAACACACAATGAGACAGATACCAACGTGACCTGGTGGCACACAGCTTCTCAGTGTAGGGCTGTATGGTTGTATGTGTTTGTGAAGTGGAAAAGGACTGAAGATGGCGGGCCTTAGTATGCAGGTGGTAAAGTCCTGTGAGAAACTAAATCATGATAGCAGTAAATACATATTTTTGACAAAAGGATGGAGCACATGCTCAATTTGTTGATCTGATATAATTCATGAATATTTATGTGTGAACTTTACACATGATACAATATAAAAAGTCACTGGAGCTTTAAATTCCTCTCTGTCTGTTTATTCTCATGAGCAGATCCAGTTTTGCAGTATTTGTATGACACATTAGTTTTAGGTGCAAGCATGCAGGATCCTGTGTCTCAAAGAGTGTCTTAACAGGGGATAACTGAATCATTAAACATGATCACAAAACAAACTTCAAAGTAAAGAACCCAAACACATTTGTGGATTTTTTAAACTTTTATTTAAAAGAAGGAAACCAGTCACTTTTTTACCGTTGCTCCTGAAGCATAATAACTCACTGTTGCACTCCTAGTAGTGTGTTTGGCTTAAGGAGAAAGTCTGATACAAGCTCTGTATGTTGCTGCTTGGAAATGATCGGTGCCTGTACTTGCGGTGCTGTGATCAAAGCTGAGGAAGGAGAGTTAAGGGTAAGAAGTTTGGTCCCTGGAATGGAGAGTTTAGACAAATGGGTGTGTTTTCTTCAGAATCTGGGACAGAAAAAAGTGAGATTGACTGCGATTTTGGGGCTTCCTTTATGGAATTGAGGCTTCTATCGTGTCTTAGCTGTTTTTGCAGGTCTGCACTCTTTTGGAGAGACATTCTCAGGGTCTGTTGCAACCACTCACTCAGTTTGACTCAGCCCACTTTTCTTTTAACTATCCATATATATATTTTGTTCTTTTTTTGTTTCTCGCTTCCTCCTTTAGACCTTAGCATTTTTTTTGTATGCATTCTTGATATTTCTGAAGATTCAGATTACTAATGAAATGAAATCAAACTATACTATAAAGCACTTTTCACACATAAGAGCAGCACAAAGTGCTTTACATGATAAGAATAACTGTTAAAATAATAAAAAAGCAAGCACATTCAAAGTTTATTTTAAAACAAATTAAAGCACACATGCAATCATATTCTCTTACACACAAGCTAAACAGATATGGAGTCTCACCCCTCACCCCTTGATCCTACTCTAAAATAAACAGTATCTAATTAAAATAAATAAATTAATTAATTAATTAATAAAATAACAGTATAAACAAACATATGCCTTGGCACCAGGTGAGGAAACAATTTCCTAGGGGTCCATCCACACCAAGATCCAACCCACAACCACAAAGACTGTCACTGTGGGAATAGAAGCGAGCAGGACATTGGAATAATCTTTTCAGGTAGAAACCAAAGCATGCATCTCTCTTGCATCTCTTCCTTGCAAGAGAGAGAAATGGGCGGACTCTGATGAGGTTTTTAAGGTGATAAAACCCTGTTTTTGTTACATTTTTAATGTGTGGAATAAGTTCCATCTTAGAGTCGAAAAGGACATTCAGATTTCTCACACACTTAGAGGGTTTGAAATTCTTCTGTTCAGGACTGATAATTAAAACTTCAGTTTTGTCATGATTGAGGTTCTAAAAATGCTTTGCCTTCCATGGCTTTATATCTAAAATACAGTATAAGAGGGCATTAACTGACTCTAGGTCATCAGGAGACACAGCGATTTCAAGCTACGCATCATCAGCATAGCTTTGGAAATCAATGCCATTACTCCTGATGACATCTCCAAGAGTATTAGGCCTAAAATTGATCCTTGGGAAACCCCAAAATTTATTTAATGGATTCTTGAGGAGCAGGTATCCATACTTGCATAAAACTGTTGAAAAGAGTAAAACCAGTTAAGAACAGTTCTTGAGAGGCCTACCAGATGTCTAAGTCTGTTCAATAAAATGTGATATATTGTATCAGATCCGGTAGAACCAGGACTGAAAGTAGTTGTGCGTCCAAATTACATTTGAAGTCGAAAGAGAAAAACACAGAGAGCGTTCTCATCAATGACATTTTTAAGGCCAAAGGGAAAACACCTGTCTGAAGAGAAGGGTTTACAATATATAAAAGCTCCTACTCTAAGAAACCACAAAATGTTTTTATAAGTGATGTGGGAATTGGATCTAAAAGGCTGGTTCTTGGGTTCATTTGGGAGAACACTCGATCAAGCATCTTTGCATCAACCAGGACAATACTCTCCTTTGTTTCCTCAGGTAAAAGCAACAGTTCAGATCTGTTAAGATCAACATTTTGTTGAGCTAATAGATTGGATCTAATAGTACTGATTTTATTTCTAAAGTGGTCATGAAAAGCGCTGTATGTGTGGAAAGCTTTCACATGCAGACGCATCAGACATGGAGTGCATGGAGGACTTGTTAAAATCAGCATTTATTAAAAGATCAATGGTTTTAAAAAGAAATTTAGGATTGTTCTTATTGTTACTTATGAATGTTCTTGCCAATTTTATTGTTATTGTAGATTTTGAGTTGTTTATGTAAAATTTCATAATAACTTGCTAGTTTAGTTTTCTCCATTCCTCTCTGCTCTCCTGCAATTGTGTTTTAGTTCTTTAATTTCCTCATTTCTCCATGGTGGGGAAGGTTGTTTGCCTTTTACAGTTTTTATTTTAAGTGGAGCTGCTGAGTCTATTGCTGATTTTATTCTGTTGTTAAAATGATCTACAATAAAATCACATGATGCAGGTAAAATCTGAGCACTAGTTTGGTTAAAAGGGTCAATAAAAATTGTAGCCACTTCAGAAGTAATATATTATTATTATTATTCTCAGGGGTCATCCCCTGGGGTAAAACTGGTGATGTTAAAAAACACACAGTAGTGGTCTGACACAGCCAGGTCAACAACAGAGGACACTCCAGTGGACAGGTCTTAGATTATGACCAGGGCCAAGGTACTTTGTCTGTCAGCTCTGCGTTCTACTGCAATGTCAACCACTGCAATGTCTTGATGGTTTACCATCACCAGTCTCACAGAACCTTAGGTCCTACATTTTCCATCTCCATATATACTGCAAGCACTGTATTCAATTTTCTACTTTAAGGTAATTGCAATGTCTTAAATCTGAAAACTAAAAGACATGTGTCTCTAAGAACCATATTCCAATGGTTGGAAAGTAGCTGTGTCCTGTTCAAAGACAAGAGTTTAAACTAATCTATTGATTTTGGTGCTGAATGTTCCGGTGGGAGGTGAAATGAGTTATTTTAGGCCCTGTGTGACATGGGCTGAAAAGAAGGGTAGGAGGAAACAATACCTCCGAACAGCACGATATTCAGATGCCAAACACAGATGAATAACACCTCACCAAGGAACCACACAGCTCCCTGCATGTGCATCTTTCTACATATGCATGGGCTGTGTGTGAGTGAATAAGTACAAAGAAAGAAAAAGAGGTGCAAGAATAACAAAGAGGTGGCTGAGGTGGTGCTAGGAGTCGATGAAGTGCCCTCTCACTGGTGGCTTGGAGAGGCGTTGGTGTAATAGATTAAACTAGTGTCTCGGGGTGCATCCCATGGCTAACCCTGTCCTATTAAGAGTGGCAGTGTGAGTCTTTCACAGTCACTCCACTCAACTGCAGTGTGGACAGAGCTGCTGGCGAGGCACTCAAATGGCACTCCAGTGTTGTGAGCTCTGAGGGGATGGAGATGCTTGGAGGCAGCCAAGGACACAAACCGATGTGACTGATGGCAGCACAATAAAGTGAGCATCTCTTCTCTACAGTGTTAAGACCCCCTGGTATTCAGAGGGACATAAAATGGCTCTCTGGGGCATGTAAGCTTTTCTCTACTGATGATAAGCTTATTTTTCTCTGTGGTCAGTTGTCTGCCAATGGCACAATAGCAGCTATCAGTCTTTAGTATTCTGCATGACAAAATTTAGCTGAAACTGTCAGTTGATGACTGCAATGGCCTTATGATGAAAAAAAAGAAGAGAAATTGGTCCAGGCTCCTGCCACTGAATCACAATTGCATATCTCATAATCTTTGTGAATTTTTTGCACTGAAGCAGTTGTGTATGATTGAAATAATGTGTTTATTGGGCAACCCAAAATAAAAATCTGCATTTTTCCAATGATGGGTGGTGTTGTGTGGGATCAAAGGGCTTTAGTCTCACCAGAATTCAGCATCCAGACATTCCAAATGTTGCAGTTTGGAGAAATACATTGGCTCACACAGCTCCAATTAGAAATGTGTGATATTCTAGACATGTTTGGCTTCGCTTTGATTTGCTCTCAGCGGATAAATCACAGGAGGGGGCGTTAATGATTCATAAGTAGTATTGAAAATATATAATACTGCGGTAAAATAGATTTAAATTTGCTCTGCATATCAGAGATTAAACAATACAGAAGCGTTTTTCCAGCTATTTAATCTCCAGGTAATATGTGTGTTCAGCACCACAACATGGAATCAGCCTGCTAATGACTTACTTTTCCCAGTTTGTGGTTCTTGAATGGGAGAAGATGGCTAGTGTCAGAAAGCTATACCCCAGATTACTAAGTAAGTATAGCTGAGGTTCAAGATTATTGAACGCTGCTATTGTAACACTAAACTGAACACAGAAAAAAGAGAGAGAACTCATTAAATATACATATTCTGGTCCTTCATCCCCCTAAATAGCTACCAAACTGAAAAAAAATCCAGCTGCAACCAATACCTTACACCACACAGAGAAAAAAAAACTGAGCCAACTGTGAACAAAAGTTCAGGTTTTCTACATACCCTTTCTACATACCCATATCTAATTACCAGTTGTCAACAAGCTCATCTATTGTACCCTGCGTCTGACAGTATGAGGACTTTTCAATGTGTAATACTGTACCTGTGAGACTGTGATGCCTTGATTAGTCCCTTGATTTAAATGAACAAATTCCCTTGGAATATAACAGGTTCAATTGGAAGAAAAAAAAAGACAAAAAAAACCCCCAAACATTCCTTCATTCAGTACCGCTGCCAGTGCAATGAAGGTGCACATTTACATATCAAAGGGTGCAGCACCATGTCTAGAATTTCAAGTGTGTTCTGTTGTGATGTTGAAGAGCAGCAGCACTGACATGAGAGGAACTCGGTCTGTCCTCCTTACAAATTCCACTGTTGATACGCTTCCTTGTTGTGTCCACAGTAACCCATGAAAGGTACATAATAGCTGAAGCCGTAATGAGACACTTCACACATGCACCTGAACATACAAAGGTGTATGCAACTTGTTTAAGAATAATGCGCGTGTGGGTATGGGTACCACTTAGTCATACAGCCCTGGTTGTGAGTGCCTAAGTAGGTCATCTGCAAAGCAGGGGGAAAGCACGTTAAATGATTCCTGCAGTCTTATAAGGAATGGCCTTTTTTTTTTTTTCTTGGAAAATTTCCCCCATGGCCATCAGATCTGATTTGATTCTCTTTAAGTCAAGCATTGACACATTAGAGTATCTTCTCATTAACTTAGAGTTTCTCATTATCCCCTCCTGGTCCCATTTTATTCCAAATTTATTCCAAACAGATATACCAGACATACTTGGACCATCATGTGTCTCAGACACATTTAAAAGTTTGTCAAGCTCTCAACATGTTTTTCACCCAAAGCAGAATATGTAAATCAATCTGTGGAATTTGCTTGACAGTTAATGATATGGCAGTCCATAAATTATATCTCCTTTATCCGCTTTTTGAGGAAATGAGCTGCACTTTGTTCCTATGACATCACTTTCACTTCAGTTTAATCAAAGTCTTCAGATTCTGCTTAAATACTTCAATAATGTGCAAAACATTGGATTAATACAATGTGAATTAGTTAATCTATTTCCACATAGATGTGTGGGCTACATGGTGGTTAGCAACATTGTCTCACAGCAAGAAGGTTCCCCGTTCAAGCCTAGGCCTTGGGGAGGGGTTAGGGTAGATATCAGCAACTAAATTTGACCTGGGGCCAAATTTTGTCTGACCAACTGAATGCCAGGCCAAAATTAGACCTCCATCGGGCAAAACCTGTTTTTTCCTACTAAAAAAAACCTTTTCATATCTATAGCATTATACCTTGTACAAAAACATAATTTATTAAAGTTGTTTATTCAATATCAGTTGCATTTGCTAAAGACTGTTATTTTTAACAAAGTATAAATGACCACACAACCTACTAGTCAATTTAGACCTGGAGAAGCCTTTTGGATGAGAAGAAAAATGTTTTCAAGAGACAAAAAGAAGTCCAGGTGGCTTCAATTTAAGCTTTTAGGATTGCAGTTTTAAGGCTAATAACTACACAATTGCTATATTTCTTTTGCTCAGAACAGTACACAGAGACACTTGAAGTTTTCATTGTTTCACATGTCAGTGTTATGTGCTTTCAGATCTACTTTCTACATCTCACTAGTGTTCATTAGAAAATAATCATGAGGGGAGAAAGAGGGAGATAATTTAAGGTGGTAATCCAGCCATGTTGCATGCAGGAGATCATTATTAGACTAGTTGAGAACCGTTCCTGCATTCTCCACAGCACCTTTCTCATTCCTTTTTACCTTTTGATTCCTTATGTTTGTACTATGCTGTCATGCTCTCACCTGGGAATAGTTAGAGGTTGGCAGTTTTGAGTATATGGAAGCGATGACTCTGGTTTACACATTTTGCTATTTATGGGATTTTTTTGTCGTTGTACCATATGAGTGCTGCCTTACAGAAAAGAGAAAACCCAGGGATAAGTTGCCATTTCACACTTTACATCGATGGGTTGTGACCCTACTACATTTTGGACAAGTGGACAAATGTTCCTATTACATTTGTTTTTATTTTTTTTTCTAGTGAGACTAGGCATGTCGTTTCCCTGCTATGCTGTTTGGTTTTCACATGTGTGCAAAAGATCACTGTCATGTGCGATCAGTGATGTGGACCCATATGCTGAGCAGCCACACAGCCAGACAAGATGATGAACTACCCAACCTTAATAAAGTTTACTGAAGCTACAGCAGAAAATTGGGCTGGAGGGTACAGGTACTCTTAGTTCATTAGAATTCACAAAAAAAAAGAAAGACCGAAGGGAAAGTAGAATAATTCAAAAGGAACAAAGAAAGCCTTCAAAACTAAGAAAGTACAGGCACAGGCACGTAAACATGAGCGTGAACAAGCAAATAAAACAGATGATCTGGCTTGGGGCTTAAGGAAGATGGGGCTGGGCTGAATGGGTAACTAAACACAGGTTGGAACAATCAAGATAACAATGGAGGGGCAGGAGATGTACACATGAGATGGTGAGGATATAAGTAAACTAAACTAAGTACAGTAATAATAAAGACAAGCTTTACAAAATAATACAAAAAATAAAGCATACATGGAAACAGCACAAAAAAAGGAACTAAAAAGTAACAATGACCACAATGAAACAGAGATCAACCAAACTGGAAGATGACTGCTGATGACTTAAAACCATTATGCAATTAAACCCTCAGAGCGTGACAGTGATCAAGAGAATCATTATCGAAGAACTTTAGATTGTGTTGATAAGATGACTTCTCTGTCTCTTATTGACAGAACCTTCAAACTTCCAAACAGTGGTGTGTGGTGTTCCTTGGATTTGCTTATATGGTGTTATTTTCACCAACAGCGATTTCACAAAGAATAGCATAGAAGAATAAAAAGATATTTTAAGCAAGATACCAAACTGCATTAAGCAATAGAGCTTCCATGATCTGTAGAATGAATTAAGCTTGAAATAAGAAAATGGTTACATGTTTCCATGTCTTCTGTCTTTCAGCTGATCTGCATCAGAGTTTGTTGTCTTGGACAGCTTTTTCATTGCCCTTCGAGGCTAGCATGACAGCATTGCCACTAAAACTTTGGACATTTGTCACCTTTTGCTTTCCTAGTTAATCAGAGAATCATTTACTGGTGGCCTGTAATGTAGCTGGCTCAGCTTTTTAGAGGACTCCACATCTGTCCATTTTGTGTTAAATAAATGGCCGTCTGCAAGGCCTGATATTGTTCCAAACACTTACAGATACCTTTTACGGATACCTCCATAAAGGTGTGAAATGCTCTAATGGAGCAATCACACCAGGGTTTGTTTTCATCACCTGTAACATCTCAAGTGTTTACTTACCTTTCGAACGGATTTGAGATGTTACATATTTTGCCACTGATGTTTTGTCAAGTCTAAAAAACACTTTTCTTTCTTTTCTTTAGTTCATGACAGAAAATGCAAGAAAATACGGAGCTCTAGATGTGATGATAATTACAAAAAAAGCACCAACCTAAAATGTCACCATTTTTTTATGTTTAGGAAATATAACAACATGTGGCAAAAAAAATCCATACATTGCCACAGTTTGAAAGTTTCTGATCAAACCGGTTACTTTTAACATTTCTGACTTCACTTGCACCTAAATGGCATTTCTCATGCTGTTTTCAGGCATCATTTACGCAAAGTAATTTGTCAGCTGGAACTCCAGGACACCAGCTGTGCTTACTGCAAGATTTGTGTCAAAACTGTAGCAATGTCTGAATGTGAAACGAGCATTTCCCTAAACGCACCACAAAACTGTCTTCAGCTAGCTGAGGCTTACATGAAAATTAGATGGTTATTAAGGGTGAGATTTTCGTCCCGCATCCTAATTGTGGTGATGCAGCATGTTGAGATTGAGAGCAGAGCTTCTCCTGATCCCTGATGAGATCCTGGCTAATGAGGCCTGGTGTACACCTCCTGCTGTCCACCTCCCTTGCCATGCTCTCCCTCCTCCCTTCTCCACCTGTGCACAGTTTCAGCTGAGCTATGCATGGCTGTCCAAAGGCACTGGTTTAGACACAGCATGATATATGTACAATGTAGAAAGCGATATACAATGCAAGAGTGCATAATCTTCAGTGTTCCAGTGTAGTTGTAATTAATTTGTTCTTAATTTAAACTGATTTTAAATAAACTTGACATTACAGAAACATTTTGATAAAATCTTTGATGCATTTATTGTGAACTCACTTATTGAGTTTTTTTTATCCAGATTTCTTGAATACAAAGGAACCAGCAGGATGTTCTGTTAACTGACATAATGACTGCTGATCACTCTAAAGCAACTTCATTGGTGTATCCTGATTGTACCAATCAGGTTTTGAATGGCACTCACAATGAATTCACTTTGTACTGGAGGCTTTTGTTTTGTCCTTTCTCAGAGTTGTCACCTCTTGAGAAAGATTGAAAGGGACAGAGTGTATTTCCTGTTAAAGGATCTTATAGCTGTGCCTAGACAGTTGCATCTGGTGCGCTGCAATCAAACCAATCATGCCGGTTGATGGTCAATGATTGCTTTCAAATTGGCTTGCCCTCACATAACTCTTTTTTTTTTTAACGGACACCTGCTGTAGCTTTGAGACTGTTAAACCGTGTCAGTGGAAGAGAGACAGAAGGCTTGAGAAGCATCTGCTATCAAGGTGCAATCACAACTTCACAGTCTCAGTTCATTTCTACTAGTTGGACTCTAATTGGGTCCCTAATTCATGCACATATAATAAGTTAGGCTGTTAATTGGTCATATTCATCTCACATTGCTAAAAAATATAATTTTTCTGCCATCTCTTCATTTACTGCCTCTCAAACAGGTGCTGCCTCTCCTCAGTAGTACTTTCTCAACCAGCTGTTTTCACTTGGTGTCTTCAGAAACAGCATGCTGGAGAAGCCCAGGTCCTGGGGCAGGGAGATAGCATTGCTGCCATAGTAGTTACATGTTAGTCAATTTGAAATACACAGAAAGGAATGTCTCTCATGTGACTCTGGACCAGCAGAGCGCGACCTACTGCAAGCTTGCCAAGTATGGTCGGTCACACATGAGAGGGCAGGAGACAGGCAGAGGCATGAATGGGGTGTCATTGCTGTCAGATGTGTACACCTCAGCTGGAGACAAGCCGAGGATGCTGATTCCTGCCCTTGCATTGACTAATTGATCCTGAGCTGACATGTCAGAAGGCTGACGAGGAACAACATATGAACTCCTAAGCTGCTGTTTGGAGAACTCTTGTTAGTAAGGTGAAGTTCTACTGAACCAAGTAACTGCAGCCTGATTTGCTCACTCTGAAAGGGGGAGAAACATTAACTCGGTCATGTCCTGCTCAGTATCAGTTATGAAACAGGTGCTAATTTAATTATAATTGCAATTTTAGCTGTACTTTAACAAGAAAAATACACAACCATTTATTTTATTGCATTCCTAGGGATATTTGTCTGTTTAAATTATATATATAAAACATTGCTATTTGAGTCTCAGCAAGCATATTTTCACAAATAATATGAGTTACTTGAAAGTGGTTGAATAACGTAAATGAGCTAAGGGCAAACTGTCAGCACCAATGCTCACAGCATTTGATCAAGAGCTCTTAGCTTGTACACAATGAACACCAGATGGAGAGCAAATCAGAGAAGAAGTGTGAACACGTGCCAAACTAAGCTGCGATCAAAGTATCTTTAACTGAAGAACTTTCTGTTTTATTTGTAGCCCCTGGACTATGAAACCAAGAAGGCATACACCTTTAAGGTAGACGCCTCCAATGCTCATCTGGATCCACGATTTCAGAGCTTTGGGGCCTTCAAAGACACAGCAACAGTGAAGATTAACGTCTTGGATGTGGATGAGCCCCCGGTGTTCAATAAGCCCTCCTATGTGATGGATGTGTATGAGGACACACCCGCGGGCACCATCATTGGCGCAGTGACTGCACAGGATTTAGATGCCAGCAGCAGCCCAGTCAGGTAAAGTTTAAGTGTTCCTGCTTTGAAAGAGTACACAGTGTTACATGGTGGTGTTACATCAAATTCCTTTAATCAGTTTCTTTAGATCTTTGAGTTAAATAGCCTAGTAGTGTTGTTTTAAAAGTTTATTCATGGTGGAAAACAATGTACTTTAAAATCTGGGTCTCCTGCAGACTTAAAGAGAATCAGAATGGATTGTTAAATGGTTTATATGTGGGTGGCATCAGTGTGTGGTTTAATATATACATTCAATCTCTTGAGTGCTTTGATGAATTATTTTTGTTGTTTCAAGTTGTTGCTTAGTTGTTCATGTTGTTTCAAGTCAGTGTTTTAATGAAATTATTTGGACAAACATCAATTTCTGTTTTGTTTTTTCTCTCCTTACATTTCATTAAAACATTTTAATAATGAATATTTTCTCAATGATGTCAACACACTGACTAATATAATCCATCTATGGAGCATGCATGCCTTTGTTTTCTGATGCACTCAAATAAAATGACTTGTTAAGATCCAGTCAAGTACACACATCTTAATATACATACTAATGAGTTTAATTAGCTTATGATGTTGGTGCACTGGAGTTCTGTATTTTATCCAAGAAGGGCTCTAAGTGAACTTTTTTAATCACCTGCCAATCTGGCTGGTAGATTCCTTAAGTTTCCAGTCATTTTCCACAAGCCAAATGACTGCTGATGGTATGCTCTTTTAAATAGTTATTTACTAACATTTTTTTAAATGAAAATGCCAAACAACAACATCCTCTACACAATACCTTTTCCAGCCAGAACCAAAGCAACTCACTAACCAGTTAATAACCAGCCCTTTTCTTTACCCTGACTAGTCACTGCCACATTTTTATTTATTCATTTATTTCATATAAATCACTTCTTTTGAAATTTGCTCCTCATTCAGCTGCACTTACTAGTTGGAAAATAACATCAAACACACTAAAGGAAGCATGCAGCCAGTAGAAGGCAAGGCGGTTTATTTGTATAGCACATTTCATGTATAGGGGCCGCACGGTGGTGTGGTGGTTAGCACCGCAGCCTCACAGCAATTAGGTCGCTGGTTTGATTCTCGGCTTTTCTGTGTGGAGTTTGCATGTTCCCTCTTGGGTTCTCCAGCTTCCTCCCACTGTCCAAAGACATGCATGTTAGGTCAATTGGTGACTCTAAATTCTCCCTTGGAATGAGTGTTTTTTTCCTTTCTATGTTGGCCCTGCGTGGACTGGTGACCTGTCCAGGGTGTACTCTGCCTCTCACCTGATGCAATGCTGGTATAGGTTCCAGCTTTCCCGTAATGGATTAAGGGGTACAGACAATGGATGAATTTCATGTACAGAACAATTCAAAGAGCTTTACATAAAACAAAAGCATTACAGATATGAAGACATAGTAAAAGGCAGCAACAAACAGCAAGACTCCCAATAAAATCATTAGTTACATTAAAATGATTAAAGGGAGAAGTTAAAAAGTTACCGTGCAGAATTCATGCATTTGAGAAAATAAAAGTTTTTAACCTGGATTTAAAAATGTCTACATTTGGTGAAAGTTTAATCTCCACTGGCAGTTTGTTCCACTTGTTTGCTGCAAAACAGCTAAATGCTGCTTCTCCATGTTTAGCCTGTATTTGGGATGGGAATTGCTATCAATGGCATTTTCAATTCTGCGTATTGATCGGATTCTTTATTGATTCTTTGATCTGACCCATTTTCTTCCAGGAAACAGGTAAACAGATACACAGATGTTATTTGTATGACTATGTAATATCCTAAAAAGAGTAAACTTTAAGTTTAGAATCTTTGTCAACTTAACACAAACAATGTAAAGAAAACTATCCAAATCAATAAAAACTTTAAACTACAATGGTTGCCAAAACTACAGATCTGGTCTAAGAAAGGAAAAATAATACATCACTAAATAAATTTATAAAACTCTGTAAATATTTACATTAAGTCAACCAAACTAAACAGTATGGTGTTATTTGTCTGATTTACATGAATGCACGTCATTTCCCAACTACTCTGGGTTTTGCGCATGTCCCGATGCACACACAGACTGCACAGTGCAAAATAAGGCCATTGCCCATCGTGATAGTTTAATACCTTACTCTCAGAACCGATTTTATTAACAATGTGCTCAACTATTGCCTACAGAAGTCTCCACGAAGCACATTTATTCACCTGTGGTAACAGCTGAACTAATTGCTAAATTAATGAGTTAAATCCAGCATTTGCACATTTATATTAAAATATTATTATTATAAATGTAGACAGATAAACAGATAATATATTATTATCTGTCTATCTGTCTGTCTGTCTGTCTGTCATGCAAATATTAAAAATGGCTACACTTACTGACAATTTCAACAAAGCAAAAGTAAAAAGAAATACAATAAAAGGACAAAGGTCATTTCTGAGACAAAATTTATATTTTATAAACAATACAATTAAGATAATACCTCAATCTTTGTATTTGTTTACCACCAGATTTTTTATAACAATGTTTTTAATTTTGCATGATGAAGAACATGATCTTAATTCCTCATTACACTTACTCCACAAGTTTACCCCTACAACAGATATACCTCTTTTTGTCTGTCCTGCCTTTGCTTTCTTACATAAGTCTTAAATAAATATTTTCTTCTATCCAAGTTCACATTTTATTTATCCAATTTCAAATAACCTCTGTATATGACATCGATGGAGATTGTTTTGTGCTTTGTACTCTATCCCTGCTGTACTAAGCTCTAGTTTGATAAATATTCCATTGGTTGGTTCATTACAGCCTGATCGATAAACAGTTCCTATCGCTTTCTTCTGAAGCGTGTAAACTGAATTACAGTAGGCAATGGATGGAGCTATTAGGGAGTAGTACAACATGCATAATGTATCTCTAATTATATGTAATATTGCAATGGTTTTGGAAATTAAAGTGACAGATATTTCAGAGAGCCCTAAACTCAGCTTTTGCTGCATTTTTTTTCCTTTTTTGGGGGGGAGGTCAAAGGGGTAGTGCACCCAAAAATTTATTTTTTAATCTGTAAACAACATAGTGTTACTTAATAGTAATAGAAACCACCTATAATGTTGATAAAATTAGTATTTTTTACATTTATTTAAAAATTTGATTTTTAGGTAAAAAAAAAAGTGGCTCATAACGTGTTTTTTCTTTTTTGTAATGTAGAGCCGTACTTGGTGCTTCTCTACATCAAGAGAAAATTTTAAAGTGTAACTACACCCCCTACTTTTGTGTAACTGCACCCACTATCAAATTTGAAAAATGTCTAAAAGAGTGGGCGAGTCAGGATACACAGGCAGAAATGATTGACAGACAGCAGCTCAGCGGCCACTGGCAAGATGGAAAGCGAGATTCACAAAGTACCTACACCAAAGAGTGGTTTTTAAGGTGGAAGACATTTACCCTCCCCAACCCCCTCAACTACAAGAACAAGATGGTCCTGAAATTTGACCTGTTAGCGCTGTTACACTGGTCTGTCAACAGCTCCAGCAGGTTTAGGCTTTAGGTTTAGGACTTCTACATATAGCTTATTAATGAAAACATGACCACAGTGGGTGTCCTGTGTCATCTGGCTGCAGATCCTTTGTGTCCCGTTTAGAATGTGGTCTCTGTGTATCAAGTTTGATGCAAAGTATCCTGTAAATCAGGGCTACTCATTTAAGTCTTACAAGGGCTGCAGCCCTGCAGGTTTTCATTGTTTCCCAGCTCCAACAGACCTGACTCAAATTAATGAGTTATTGTGAAGAACTTTATAGGCTGTTGGATCCATTTAAGTTCTAGTAGTCTTTATTATACGCATGGGGTAATTTGCTTAAAGCAGTAAAACAATCAGTGTACAATCACACAGAAAGAACAATAAATAATTATAGTCAGGTGTGTTGGAGCAGGGAAAAACACTGAAAGCATGCAGGACAGTTGCCTTCGAGAACCGTAATTACAGCTTTTGAGCCTTTATCATGAAACATTCACATTTCTCGTTTTAATTAATTTATTTTTTTTATATTAAATAAATTGAGGAACCCAGCTGTAGATACTTTATCAGATTGGGACCTTTTGAGTTTGGAGACTAGATGAAGGACTTGGGCACGTTGTATTTCCTGAGTCTCTCCAGAGAAGTGTTGTTAATATGTAGTTGTATGCATTGCTTTTATTATTATGACCACTGACATTGGAGGGAGAAAGTAGTATTTCCATGAGGGAGGAGTGTGCTTGACTCCTAACAACAGTTAGCTGGGTATTATGTCCATAAGCAGTAGCCACATGAATGCCAGCACCCAAGTTTTCTCAGCAAAACATAAGAGATTGAGATGAAAAATGAAAACAAAAAGTGTATTAAAGTTTTAGCCAAAGGGAAAAAAATCCTTCCCATATGCAGAGTACAATATTTGATTTAAGTTAAACTGTAATTTCAGGTTTATGGCATGGATCTATACATATATTAAGTCTCACTACTAGACCAAATTTTTTTATGTTATTCCTTTGAGGATAATAGAACTATGGGAAATACTCTGTAAGTGCAGCCAATGATTGAAGGTTTTAGATCTCTAATACATTCATCAATGTCTCCAGTCTCCATTAATCAATGTCATCATAGCTTTAATCATCAGAGTTTTGTCAGCTTTACTCATCAGTTTGAAGTCTAATCAATCTATGTAGAACATTTGACTCTGTCATGTAAAATCCTGCTAGCATCATCTGTTGTGCAGGTCAGCACTTTTTGGTGGCACTGGAACGTGGATGCAATATTCTACCTTTATCACTGGCCTTATTATGCATGTTTGGACCTGATATGTCCAATCTTAACACAAGGTGTTCTATCAAATTAGTGAGTGTATTATGTGATTGATTGTTTTTAAGGTTGCCGTTTTATTTTCTTTAAGATTTCACCATTTGAAAAGGTGTAGAGCAGAGGAAGATGGCGTATTGTGTCCCTTGACTTGTTTTTGTGAAGTGTGCAAGTCTGTGCTTTAAGCTCTTAGGATGCTCTGGCATTGGCCTGATCCTCATTTTAAGTACCACGGCTTTCAGCTAAGTTTGCTATTGGGTTAAAAATCTTTCTCTTTGTTTATGAAACTTAAAACAATATGGATCCAGAGTACATTAGTGGAATTTTAATGCCTCTTAGTACTACTAGATCATGCATGGGCATGGGCAACTACTGTCCTTGAAGGGCCGCTGTCATGCAGGTTTTAGATGTTTTCCTGTTTCAAAACTCGAACTTGACAACAAGCTGTTGGATGCAGTTCATTTGAATCAGGTGTGTTTGAGAAGGGAAACATCTATAAGGTCACTCAAGGACTGCACTTTCCATTCCTATACTAGATCCTCAGATCTTCTGTTAAAGACCCACAAGTGGTTCAACAGTCTTGACTCAGAACACGATGGGACTGTAACTTTACCTTCCTGGGTCTCATACTGAGGAACATTCTTCCTCTGGGAGTCAGGATGACAAACTCACTTGGGTCCTTTAAATCAAAGCAAAGTGTTTTTTTGTGTGTCTTACTTACCTTGCTCAGATTTATGTTTGTGTTGTTTTACTTTATTTCGCTGTGCACCTTGTTTAACCTCTTCTTTTTTTGTTTTGCCTGTATCTTTATATAAGGCACTTTATAACCCAGGCTACGGACTGTGCTACATAAATAAGAATTCACTTACTTTCTTATTATTGACCAAAATCCTCACCATCTCATGAATATGTCTCAAACTTAAATACAGCTCTGCTGCTCTCTCCTTGGTAATTATTGGGTTGGACTCTTAACATCACAGCTAGGTTTTATAGATCTGACATGCTTCAGTAAACTCCTGATTTATACTCTAAGCAAGTCATTCGTTTTCTCTCTGTCTCTCTGCCTTCATGTGCACACATTCCCCCACATGCACACTCGAGCGCTACCTCCTTGTTTTAACCATAAAACTTCCATCGAAGATAACAATAGACTGTCCTTTGCAAAGACAAAAGTGCACTTTTAAAAATGTATGAGGGCCCTTTTTAAAATCTATTAGATACCTTGAGTCAAGCAGATTGCTTCAAAGTGACAGTTCTTTGTGTAGAAATCAGTAATGTTACACAAAAAATGGCAAAAAGAATTACTTGTATGGACAGCAGTTGTTTTATTATTAATATTTTATTTTAGAGGAAACAAAAGAAACAGCAGAAGCAGAGATTTGTTCAACAAAAAGCTAATGCTCTCTGCTCTGCGGAGCTCCACTTTGTCTCCAGCACTTTAAATATTAATCAGTACGACAGATGACGTTGTTCATTTGCACAGCTTTAGAGAGCAGCCTTGCATTCTTCACTTCAAAACAATAGACCCAATGACCCATCATGCATAGGGAATTATGCTTTTAGACTTTAGAATCAACTGAATCGGCTATTTAGCAGTATAGCGTTGGGCTATCTGTAGCTGGGAGAAGAGAGGAGCATCATGAATTCTTTATAGTTGACTGATTCTAAAGAACTTCCTAAAGTTTCAATGAGTTTTAGATGAGAAGTTTTGCCCCATCTTTTACAAAGATGGCAATATCACAAGTCAGAAGGCGCTGAAGAGCCACACTGGTCATGGAGTTTAAAAAGCTGCTGCAGCGCAGCCATAAACTGTAAAAAGAATCAATGAGTGGGGAAAATAAACTGAAATAAGCCTTCCTCTTCTCTTAAAACTTGTGCATTGTGTGTGTGATGCTCACATGAAGAGAATGAACATCATTGCCCTTCAAAGCAGGAGATAAGACTAATTCATTTTCATATCTACAGCTGTCAGTATTGAGTTAAGGAGACACGTTGGATCTGTTATTTCTTTCACACAGCTGTTGATGAGATCAGCTTAATTCAAAGATAACGAGGCCCAATTACAACTAAAACTATTTCAAAAATATTTTCTGTTCCATGAAACCATTTCAATTTTTTATCGTTGCATTTCAGTCCTAGAGACCGAGAGTGAGCTGATAAAGCTTTATTGTCTTGCTGAAGGGAGTTTTAGCACTCCACATTATTTAACCTGTGATATTCCTGTAGCAGTGTGGTTCTTTTTGCAACTGAGGCACACCAAGGGGAGATTTTGGCTGCAATATTTATCAAAGAGACTCACACTTAACTAGTTTGAGAAGATCATGTTCACTTTAAGGCTGCATGCAACACAAAGTTAAAAAGAGGACATGGGCAAACCCAAAGTGAAACCAAAAGCTCATAAGAAGTGTTTTTGTTGAATTCTCATTACTATAAAAGACTAGAGAGGGTGAATATGCATTGGGCCTGATCCTTCTAATGACTCAGTCAAGTCCAGTTTCAGGTTCTGTGCTACAGAAAACAAGCTTGATAAATATTCATGTGAAATTGCCTTTTAAGATCAAATGGCTTGCCAGAAGAAAGGAAAAAATGGCAGAATGGTGGCACAGAGAGGCTACCCTTCACAGGGAATGTCCAGCGCAACCCCATGAGAAATCAAGCTTCTGCTCTATGGAAGTGCCCATGGGCAAGGCATTAAAAACATACCCTTTGACCTCCTGGTGAAGGGGAATAAAATATTATTTTCTCCTGATGGAATTGCATTGTAAAATTATTAATGAAAAATGGCCTTTTAAGATCAAATGGCATGGCGTGATGAATGGTGCTGTCACTGACATGCATATTGATTTCAGATCTCTTTTTCTTTTTTGTGTTTTATAGTTTGCATTCAAAGTAGCTGGATAAGACCAAAGATGCATTTCACAGAGAAGACCAGACCTGCTGCTCTCAGACACCAAACGAAGATTTTTTATGCCTTTGTTGTTCATTGGCTGTAAGAGATTGATACGCTTTCAACAGTGCCTAAAATTCATTTATGTTCCCAAGAAAACCATTAGCTCAGCATGGCCAAACGTGTGCTCCATTACTACATTGGAATGTGTGTGCAATCCTCAGCAAATTTTCTGGAAATGACCATTCAGAATGAGTAATGAAGGCTACTCCAACACCACATTACACCTAACTCATATACATGAGCCCAGAGGGGGAATCATTGTGGTTTAATTCTCTGTTTTATGTTCAAAATGTATGTTTTTAAACAAACATTTTCTTTCAGGTATTCCATTGACTGGAGGAGTGACTTGGATAGCTACTTTGACATCGATCCTGTGGAAGGAACTATTTCCACAAACGAGCTGCTTGACAGAGAGAGCATCGCCCAGCACAACATCTCCATCGTAGCGACCAAACTTAGTAAGTGTGACAATGAGATCAGCTGTGATTCATGCAGGTGTTGTTGACCTTCCCTCCGCCATAATCTGTGTGAAGGATTTAACACACTTTTACTCAAGTCAATACTTAATCCCATTTTCTTGGAAAGGTTTATAGGTGACTATAAACTATGATGACTCTCCTGGAGGGATGTATCCTCGGGACACCTCTCACATTCCTACAGTGTTTTAGTTTTTAACTGCCCCCCCCCCTTTTTTTTTTTTTACACATTTGATGTCTTTGGCTTTAGAAGAGAGTTTTTCTTGCCAAAGTCAAGTTTTACTTACACCTCAGTAAAATGTGAACCTTCCAGAGTTTTACAGCAAACGGATGCATCATGCTGTGAGCCAAGACTTGCTTTGCTGTGGCTTTAAGACATGCCATCAAGCTAATTATGTTTTTATGAAAGAACTTGAGCAAATTTCCGGATAAATAAGCAAATCCATCGTCATCAAGTCATCAAATCTGCTAAGAACCGTCAAAGTCATTATCCCAGAGGCAGGCTGGTGCTCAATCAAAATTACACACGCTGTATATTCATTAGGACAGACTGTGAAATATGGGCTGTTAAAACTTGAGTCATTGTCGCCTTGGAAACTGATATTACTCACTTCCCCTCAAGGTCATATCAGTGGCATTCTAATTGTGTTTTCAGTGTGTGTGTGTGTGTGTGTGTTTCTTTGTGTGGCTTTTGTGCATTAAGTGCCACAAAATTAGAGGATGAGGTAGACTGAAAGGATCCGGCGTGATGTAGGGGGAAGAGCGGGAGGAGGCAGATGGGACTTTTATAAGGCCGTTGCATCTTCGGTCTGTCACACTTGCTGTAGGAAAGCAGGCAGATTTCTGCTTATTTCTACCTAAACACTCCTGTCTTATTAACTCCCTGCTGGCCTCTTGGGTAGACCTTCTCAGGGGACCAATGTTTTGACAATTTTTTACACCCTTAGAATAGAAAGTAGGGAGAAAAAATCAGTCTTTAAAACTAATTGCAGGCCGGTGAAGAAAGAATAGAGATAAAGCCAGCAGCTCAGAGTTTGTGTCCCAGCTTGAGTACAAATCTGTCTCTGACCTTGAGTTAGTTTTGGCAGAACTCTGCGTTCTGGGTATTAGATGGCTGTTATGGCTCTACTATGGTGCACTCTATTGTCATTGCTGGGATGAAGGCTGTCTAATATTTTGGTTTTATAACTATGACGTGCAACAATAAACACTGAAGGAAAGGTACCTTCAGCGCCCTTACATATAATGCATTCGCTAAGTAGCAGTCATGCGCGTAAACTGCAATATTTTGACTTATCTACACTCTCAAGCAGCCTCAGTTCGGCAGTAAATCATTGCAGACCTCTGAATTTCATCATCCTCTTCACAGTGGTGTCCTTGCTTCTTTTTAACAATTATCCATCCAACAATATGTGTTTTTTGGGCCAGCTCTCCTTGAGTTCTTTTATTCAGCAATGATCTATACCAGACCTTTCACTTTACAAACCTTGGGAATTGGTTCAGTCATCTCAAGACACTGCAGTCCTGCAGCAAAATGAGAGCAGTGTGTGTGCAGCCCTTTTGAGGTACAGTGTGAAGCAGAGGGATGCTTAAAAAAAGAGCAGGAGCTGCATTAACACTTTTTATTTTCTTTCCAGCATGTAAACCCGGTGGCAATTTTTTTAGAAAGTCAATGCAAGGGGGGAAGGACATCTATTAAATGCAATAATAACCCTAGTAGGAGGCAATTAGGGAGCACACTCCCTACTTACAGCAAATGAATTTAGTTTCACACTTATATCTGTTATCTGTTGGGAGTTTGCTTACTTATTCTGCCTGCAGCTGCACATTTAACAGATTAATATCCACAAGTAATCTTTCTATCTGTGGTTGATTGCTTGCAAAAATTAAGATTATTCTATTAAAATGGGTTTAATTAAAAAAAATATTATGTACAGTAGCACAGCAGCACATGTAGGCAAGTTTATTACTAACCTCTGAAACATTCTACAGCAATGAATGATTCTGAATAAACCATTTAATAAAGCATGTGTTATTGGGCTGAAATGCTGATGCAAGTCAGACCTGAGCATAACCACTGTACCATTACTCCCTCTAGTGGGCTGAGTGATATATCACCCATAACAGCAACAGTTTTGGAGATGAGTTGAGAAAATTGTCTGTTTCAGCACACAAAAGTGTGAAACTTTAAAGATCAATATTTCAGATTATACTAGAAGAACATGAAGACATTTGAATGACAGAGTTCAATAATAGAAAAGCTGAGGATCTCTGCTAGGTGAGCATAAATGTTAGTAGTTGGGTCAGTGCGAAGCACCAAATCCCATGCTCTGTGTCATAACTCAGTGGGAAGATTGCTTTTTCCATCAAGGTCAGAGACAGGTTACCAACTGAGCCATGGCTGCTTCTCCAATCCCTTTGAGATCCCCTGCCCCCCCTACCTCTTTCCTTGCATTCTTCTCAAGCACCCACCTACACACTAACCCACACAGCTACTGTATATACCAACGCACTGGCACTGACACAAACAAACACACACTAAGTCTCCCGCTGCACAACAAAGCCCCATTCCCACATCAAATCCATAAAGTTTACCTTTCACGCAAAGAGAACATTTCCCCATTGTGTCCCTGCAGAGAGGCAACACTGTAACAAACAACCTCGAATTCAAGTTAGTCCCACTCAACTGGGCTTTCACACTGTAATTACAGTGGGCTGCACATCTTGCAGCTCAAACAAGAGTGGAAAAGGCCTGTAAAGTGCTCAGTTTGATCAAAATATGCATGTGCATTTCTTTAATTCTCATTTACATAATTAATTAAAAGGCTTATATAACCGCAACATCCTAGTGAAGCCAATACATCATCTTCTTTTTGAAGATTGACTCACACTCTTCTTCTTCTTCTTCTATACATTTGTTGAAGGACACTGTATATTCAGGCATTGTCGCCTTTTTAACCACTCAGCCAACCCATTGCAACAACGATAAACTGGAGGTGTTGGTGATGGTGGTGGGGGTGGGGGTGCCATGAGGTTGTAGTTCTCCAGATATCCACATGGTGTCAGTGCAGTAAAAACATAAACATAACTAATAAGCTCTGTGTGCTGTGTTTCCCCATCCAGACAGTCCAGTTCTGACCAGCCGGGTGGCTGTCACTGTTCATGTGCTGGACATCAACGAGTTCCCCCCAGAACTGGCCAGCCCTTATGAGACTTTTGTGTGTGAAAATGCCAAAGTGGGACAGGTATGTTGACATTAACTCACTTTCTGTGCATGTCGCTCATTCCATTAAGCACAGCTAATTTTCCAGCATTAGGAGGTGTTAATACTTTTTTATTTTTTTTTTCTTGTGACATGACAGCTGCTGATTGGAGTGTTTATGCTCCAACAGAGCACATATGGCTTTAGGGTGGGTGCTGAAATTTAAGGAAAAAGCATAATATTGAATGTGAACGGTATGGATTTAGATTAACACCAGGAAAGTGCCACTGCTCACACTTTGGCAGTAAAAGCACCAAATTTGTAGTGTGTTGAGATCAAATTAAGTTATATTTTTTTTGCTCTTTGGGGTATCACATTGTTTTTAAAATGCAGATGCACCCCTCACATCACCATCCATTGATTTTTGTTACCTCTTGAATAAAACCATTTTATTTCAAATGATTTTTTTCCCCTGAAAACTTTTCAGCGAGAGGCATGAATCAAAATCTTGAACCGATTGTGTCAGAGAGTTCAATTCCAAAGGAGAGGCAATCATAAAGCACAGCAGTACTTTGCATATCTGCAACCCAGAGTACATTTCAGATGATGTATTTGAGATGCAGTGGAGAATTTGCCTGTGCACATTGTAAACCACCTGCGCCTGTAAATTAGCCCATTAGCTGGAATCTATATGCAGTTAGCGTTTTGAGGGAACAGCTTCTTTGGCAGTCGATCAAATTGCTCTGGACGCCTCATCACAAAGAGGATGTTTGCCCGCTCTGCAGGCCCGTTGCAATCAAAACAACGGCTGTGCCCTTCATTTGAAAGCATCTCTGTCTTCATGAGAATTTTGCCACATTTTCTTCCAACATGACTGGGTCAAGATTCTGTGATGCTGGAACGAGAACATTACTGACCTCATGAGAGATACAAGCTAATTACATGGATGTTTGGTACAGAATGATGTACATATGTGCAGTTGTTTAGTAGATGAGTGTTTTATAATATGAGTGCTGGCTTGTCACAATCCAAACTTTAATAAACCAGTACAATTACTTTAAAAAGAACCCTTTGACAGACAAGAAGCCAGCATAGAAGCCCCAGGACTGCTGTGTTATTATTCCCTTTTCTGCTCTTACTGAGGATTTGAGCTGGAGCTGAATCAGACGCAGCTGTCCAATCGATCTTTTAGGCAGACCAGTAGAAACACTATTACAATAATCAAGTCTACTAAAGATAAATGCATAGAATGGCTTGTCTAAATCAATTTGAGGGTTTATTCCTTCCACACTTGTAATATATTTCATGTGATAATAGACTTCATAACTTACAGAATACGGCTGTGAAGAGTCAAATCTACATAAGTGCTCATGTGAGATAATTACTTGGTCATATGGTCATGTAGATCTGTGGGTTGTCCATATACGGTAGCTATGGTGACATTGGTTGGTTGGTTTCCATAGCAACACCACTTTGGACGAGTATTAGTCTTATGGATTTTCATCCAATTTGACAAGAAAATGCTTCAGCGTATTTTCCGCACTCTTTTACGTGTTGTCATTTATTGTTCATCAAACCATCCTCTTTCTATTTTCAGCTTTTCTTTTTCACTTTTTTGAACAGTTTGTTTAAATAAACTGGCATTTAGCTACATCTATTATTTCCTCAACCAGAAAAATATTCCTGATGCATCAGGCTGCAACACAAATCCATACCCTCGGCAGCTGAATAGGTGTTCCTTTCATTAAGTTCTGCATCTCTATACCTCTAAAGATGCCTTTTCTCATTGTGCACAGAATCTTCCACGCTACAAAAAGGTGGTGTTTGTGCAGATGTGGCTGCATATATTCGTTTGACCTGCCCTAAATTGTTACTTTTAGCTCCTTTATATTTTTATTATTATTTTGTTAGAGGTTTTCCTTAGAACAATGAAAATAAATTAATGATGGACAAGAGGGGGTGGGGTCATTCTGTCTTTACCATATCTTCATTTGACCATAGAGCTATATCTGTTCTTAAGAGGGTTCATATTTACTGCAATCCTATGGGATATCAACCCTTCTGTATAATCCAAATAGAGACTAGATTATCTGAAAAGTATCTGTCCCTTTCTTAGACTATATACAGTGTTGGGAAAGTTCAGGTACTACATGAACTAGTTCAAAGTTCAGTTCCCACTTTTTAAAATGAACTAGTTCAGTTCATAGTTCATAGTTCATTTTTTTTTTTTTTTTTTAAACTAAGATCACAGTTCTAAGAATGAACTAGTTCATAGTTATTTTTTCCCAATATTTTGCTGCAAGCTATTACCCTCAGAATACTGGCATTTTCCTATTGTTTGATACCCATTCAGTAAGAGATTATTATTCCTTTCAATGTGTCACTGTTAATAATGTTTCATTGAAGACTTTAATAACTTGGACATAGAGATGTTTTCACAATGTTTAATCTGTTACTCTCACAAAGTAATTAGTAATTAGCCCACGTCTGCTATCTGAGCTGACCACCAAAGAATATATATATTTATATTTATATTATATATATACAGTGGGGAAAAAATCCTGCAGTCACAATGTATGAATTTTTAACAATTTATTTGTATGATACAGCTGTAAATAAGTATTTGAACACCTGAGAAAATCAATGTTAATATTTGGTACAGTAGCCTTTGTTTGCAATTAC
>JBAMHW010000020.1:5064424-5082899 GCA_037177495.1 Rhadinocentrus ornatus | reverse complement strand
ACCCATCTTCAGTGCTCTAACTGAGGGAAAGAGGTTGTTCCCCAAAATCTGGCAATACATGGCCCCGGTCATCCTCTTCTTAATACAGTGTAGTCGCCCTCTCCCATGTGCAGAAAAACACCCCCAAAACTGATACATTGGCAAAAGTGTATGACAGCACAAATCTTATAGGGCTCACAAACCTTTGCATGCAACGTTTTCAACTCTAAATGAACATACTTATATAACTTAAAATATTGTAATGAACGTCTCATATGTATTGCCCTTTATAAAACGTTTATATAGTTATAAAAATGAATTTTCTTCTCACTTTGAACAAGTATTATTGAATGAGTGTTAGAGCATATGATGTACAGTATGTTGTGTAACCACAACTTGGTGGAAAATCCACAACCAATTACAAGCAGTCAAAACAATGTGCTCTATATTCTTTACAACTACCTGGAAGTCTTTGATTATGAAGTTATGGAGAAACACTTGAGATTGGTCACATTTTAAACCAAGTTATATGTTTAAAAAATCAGGATGATATAAATTCACTTACATGACTTTTATTTATGCGGTTTCTTGTCAAATAATTTATTGAATATACAGAGAATGCAAGTTTTAAAGCAGCTATGAAAGTAGAAAAAAAAGAATATAAACGGTCTTACATTTATATGACTGGCAACCATCATGCAATATGTACCCTGCATTTAAAATAATTTTCATCTCCTCTCTGCTTTTTCACACATATTTTCATACTTACTTCTATTCCCTATAATCTCCTCTTTTTTTATCTCTTCTTTCCCCTTCACTTCCTTTCACTCTTCCTCCCTTCCCTCTCTTACAGAGTGTACACTTCCCTGCAGTGTTTCCACAGCTTGATTCCACCAGGTGTCTGCACACAGCTGGGGATGATAAAGAATTTCAGATCCCTCTCTTGTAAAATCCATCACACATCTCCCTTGATGATTATCTGCACTCACACAGCTGAAAAACATGCAAACTGCTTGTTTTGGAGTGTCTTACAATGTGGCACCTCTGATAGAAAATAATCTGTAACCAGGATGAAACCGAGCGAATGAAGCGACTGATTATTTTCATGTTAATGTGTAGCAAGAGCAGGAAGGACACAAGAGATTTACAAATGGAAAAAGATCAGGGTTGAGGCAAAGTTAGACAGTAGGATTTTCTTCCTTATTACATAAATAAATGTATTTATAGTCAATTTGTTAAGCTTGAATAAACAAACTAAAAGAAAACATAAAACAAATTATTCTTTATTTTTCACATCCACATATCAAATATATTAAATGTTATTGTGCTGTTTGCTTTGCTTTAGTGATGTATTGAAATGCTAAATCAGGGAACTTGGCTTTTATGCTGCAGTAATTACACTATATTTATGGTATTTACCTTGCAGTCTTATCTAGCCTTACTTACAATGCAGCAAAAAACACTTGAAGCTCTAACATACACAGCAGCACCCGATAATAAGCAGCTGCAGTAGGAACAGCTCCACTAGTGATCACAAAGAGGTAGAAAATGCTTGCAGTAGATGAAAAGAGTCCACATGAAAGACTGCAATTCAGAAGCCCGTGTTTTGCTTTTTTGGTCATGGTGATGGTCATTTAGCTTTAGATTATTTTTAAATTCTCACTAAAGTCCAAAGTCCACTCTAATGGCCTTTGCACACCAATTATTGTCACATGGTTTTTATCCGGTTCAGTAAAATAATATGTTTTCTGTGTTTCTACCACCTCTGTCAAATGCTGTTTCTTTTGATTACTAAAAGCTGATATCTAACTAATTTTGATTAACTCTGTTTTGCAGCATCAGCATGAACAGAAATGCATTTTCTGGTTAATCAGATCCTGAAAGTTGATGGTACTCCTTTTTAAAGTATATTTCCTGTATTGTGGGATGGGTGTCAAACCACTGTGTTATAAACTTGGAGATAATCAGAATAACTCCCTGCTCTTTGTGTCAAAGTACATAAAATAAATATTAATATTTTCCGCTGATCTGTGTTAAAAATGCATTTTCAGCATGACTCTAACACGTTTTTGACAGTTTATTAAGTAAAAATCGACAAATTTGAGTATTTCCCGATCAAATACAGGGCAGAAACCCTGGTGAAGGCACTGGCGAGCTGTGCCTCACCTCTGACTGGGCGATTCAATACAAACTGGGTTGCATGACGCATGCCCGTTTTTGTTCCTCAGCATGTTGCCAATATGAACTTTACAGAAAATATATGTTATCATGACTCTCTACAGTTTGTGTAATGTATATGTGAGAGAATTATTCCTGCTGATCATACAATACAGTGCAGAGAAAACTCAGTAGGATAGGCAGGCAGATTCTGCCTAACCTCAAGGGGGCACACTCAGTGTTGGTGTGTGAGTGTAAATGAAAGAGGAATGCTGATGGGATATGAAGCATTACCAGTAGTTGCATGATGTTGGATGAATAGTGAAAGACTATGCTTGTTTTAGTTCTTAGTTTAGGAGTCAGTGCCTCACCAGCCATGAACCTCACCGCACGTTACTGCAAAAACACCTGGCTAATGTTGGAAAATGTCATGAAGTTAGTGAAAGGTAGTGCTAGAAATCTTTGAGAACTTGAAAAAAGACAACCACGCTACTATGACAATGAAGTGGGATGTGAGGATGTGACTTGTGAAAGAAATCTACTGAAAGTTTGGTAAAAAGAAAAAAAAATCTGCAAATTAGCTGTTGCAACAGGAAAAATATTCTCTACATTCCAGGCTGTTCAGTCTTACAGGTTTATTAATTATAATTTTCATATCTGTTGTGTTGGTGGGTATAATTTGCTACAATCTTAACAATCATTCCCTCGCTGAGATGGCTAAATATTTGTTGGTTTAAACTTATCAACAAATAGCACATGCTACTCATTGTCTAAATCTGATTTAATTTAATTTGTTTTTCTATATGTGCTGTCTTTGAGTTAGCCGATTTACAGATAAAAAAAAAAAGGACAAATGAAAAGCTAAAACAGTATTTGCTATCTGTAGCCAGATTTATTCATCACAGAGCTAATTTGATTGCAGAAAATCAATAGTGTGAACTGTGCATCTGCTGTGGGGAGCACAGCAGAACGCTCATCACACCTTATGCCACATTTTACTGCCCTGCAGGGAATTTTATTTAAATACTGAGCGGACAAACTACAAGAGTAACACGGACAGGGTGATGTAACAAAGCAGGAGGGCTGATTAGTGGCCCCTGCATAGGGATTCAAGGCTGGGGCCTGAGGTGTCCTGCAGGTCAAGCCCAGTGAGTGAAGAAGAGCAGACTGGTTGCACAGCTGTGCTGCGAGGATTGCCATTTCTAAACATAGCCAAGAGACTGTTTGGAAACAAGGAGAACGGATATCTGTTAGCAGTCTAGATGGTATTGTCTGTGCCTTGCAATGTGGATGTGCAGAAAAAAGTTTTTGTAAATTTGTATATGCATTGTCACATTAACACTTGCTTTCTAACCCTAACTTGTTATGCTGAGGGGCAGCACTATGTAAATGTAGATTTTACTCTGACTAAATTGACCTTTTGTGAATTTTGGTTTTGTTAAGAGTGATGTACTGTTTTATAAGTACAACATACATCAAGTGGACACTGTTCATCAATGCTGAGTGAGCGTCAGTGGTTTTTAGATAAAGTTAATCCGTCACACTATGTGTTGAGTTGATGCTGAAATTTCAACATGTTTTCAATCAAGTGCTCAGTGGCTGTATCCAAAATGACAGAAAGAACAATTCATTGCCTGATTTCAGCATGAACAGGGCTGCCATGCGTCCTACTCGGGACAGCTTGCTACCTCAGTTTACTGCTGGATATTTCTCTCATTCCAGCTGTAAACATCCACAAAGTATTTCCTGTCTGTGATGAAAAGGTTGCCACCAATCGACTTAAAAGAGTAAACTTCGGACTAATCGTCTTTAATTAAGCCATAAAAGTAAATATTAGTTAAAATGTGTAAAATAAGAATTGTTTTATCACAATGACTATAACTTTCATTTTTCTTCTCATCAGGTGATTCAAACCTTCAGTGCAAAAGACCAGGATCTACCAAGTGCTGGACAACAGTTCTCCTTCAGAACATCAAAGGAAGATATAAAGAATAAAAATTTCACCATCCGAGACTTTGGAAGTAAGTATTATTATATTCCTACAAAAATATATATACACATATATTAAAGTATTATTATATTAAATTATGCCACCAATCGCCTTATTCCTTAGAGAAAACAATTAGAACATTTTCTATTTATTTATTTATTGAGACCATGAAAATAAATAAATAAATAGTTGTGATGATGAAATTACTTTCTTTGGTGCAGATTAATAAATTAAGATTTGAAAGTTCAAAACTTTTTTATTTAGATATTTTATCTAACCTGATGAACAGATTCTTACTTATAATGTCGGCCTGGCAAGTGCCAGAAAGCACTTGTGGAGCAGGGGAGGGGGAAAAACAAAAAGCCAAAACACATTGAACAATAATACAAATAAATACTTGTCTTGAGTGCCAACACTGTAAAGGCCCCACACTGATGGGAAAGGCTAAACAGAGATAGAAAAACAGTTATTTATACTTATTTGTTTATACTTGTTTATACCAGGGTTACCATGGTTTCAGACTGTAAGCACAACAAGACCAGCTGGAGCACAAAAGCAAGACAGGCAATATAAAGAGTATCAATCTGAGGGAGGGAAAGTGAACAAAATTCCTTTGACCTTCCCTGCTTTACTGAATGTGACAAATACAGATGAAAAAAATGAATGGTTACTAAGTGCTTATTTTCTACCACAGAAGGAAAGGATGTGCAATATGCCCCTCTCTTGGGACCTCTTTGATAGAAGAGGATTCACACAAGCTCGCTTAATAGATAGTGCCAAGGTTCCAAGAATGCTGAACAAAACTAATGGAAGAGCCAGAGTTAATTTGGTGCAAAAGACTGTGGCTAGAGCAAATTAATTTCCAGTGTGATAAAACCTAAAATTGAAGCAGTTTTCCCACATGTGCCTTATAAGTGACTTTCCAGTTCCTACAAATTTATCTCCCAAAAATCTGCCCACAGGACCAATAAATACATTTGTGATGAAAGATACTCTATGAAAGTGGCACCTCTATGTACAAAAAAATAAGTTAAAAACATAGTAATTTAATTGGGCCACATATGACACTTTCCTGCATGCACTCACTTGGCCCCTTTGAAGTCTAACCAGGAAGACGTGCAGTGAAAAGTGGAACATGGCAGGATGAGGCCAGAGAAACGAATGCATTCACCATCCTTTGACAAGCCCAGGTCCGAACCTCTGATCCACTTTTACCTTTTGGACACACTGTCTTGCAGCTTCCTGACTGCCAGTAGCCTTGGAAACGCAATCTCTAGACACAGAGTGTGATCTGATAGGCAGGGACAGGAAATACAAACACCACAGGCAGTGCAGACAGGTTCAGCAAGAGTTGGGGGGGAAGAGCACAAACAAAATCGTAGTTGTGCGCAACATGCAAGGTGTGTTAAAATGCCTGACCTGCTGTCAAGAAAAAGTGCTGGGCTTTGTCAATACAACAAACTTGGCTTGACAGGGGTCAGACAGCATGGCTGTAGCCGACAGGAGCAGGCAAGTTCAACCTGACACATCCCCTCTCCCTTGTATATGTTGTCGCCCTCTATTCAACCTACCGTCCTTACACCCCAGGCTGTCCTCTCAAGTTGGTCCACTGCTGTGTTTCTATTTTTTTCTGTCTGTTATCTATCATAACTTATCTGCTATTTCTCTAAAGCATTGCATACTGCACAAAGAGATTACAATATAATAGATGCCAAGAGATTGCACAGCATAGGAAGAAAAAAAAATGCTATGCATCGTTTTGGGTGTGGTTAGCATTTGCAGCTTTTAATGTTTTTTGGCAAGTTTTTGAAATCAAACACGCTGGTATCAGACATAATAAACAAAAAATAAATCAACTCTCTCTTGCATGGACCCCAAAACCTGCGATGGAGCTCAGAGGATAGTCTGATTGATGTGAGGTTAAACTCGGGGGAGTGTTTTCTTTTACTTTGCGGAACACTTTCTAACCTTTAGAGATCAAGGAATAGGCAGCTGCTTAACTGCTTTAGGCTTTTCCCAACAAATTTTTCAAGATTCTTTTGATCAAATTTTCATCAGTGTTTTGACAAATACTTTAAAAAATTGCCTAATCTCTCCCTGTTTCCTTTCTTTCAGATAACACAGCTGGGATTGTGACGAAGCGGAGCGGCTTTAGAAGACGCTTACAGGAGATCTATTTTCTCCCTGTTGTAATCGACGACAATGGCTACCCGCCTAGGAGCAGCACAGGGACCCTGACCATCCGTGTATGTGGCTGTGAATCGGATGGCTCCCTGCTAACATGCAGCGCAGAGGCAATCTTTCTTCCTGTGGGTCTTAGCACAGGGGCTCTGATTGCCATTCTTCTTTGTATTGTCATCTTATTAGGTGAGATCTATTGTCCTCTGAAATTAAAGCAATGTTTATTGTCCCTCAGTGCCATTGATAGCCACAGATTTTGTTTGTGATAACCGTTAGCATGTCCAACAATTACCTGTGACCCTAATAAGATAAATCTTCTTCTTACCTGCATGTATAGTCTTTAAATAGGAATTACAGGAAATATGGAAATTACTTCTTTTAGATCAGAGGACTAATTTCACTGATATAAATCACTCTAGTAAACATGAATCATTAGCAACATGGCTTAGCTTAGCAAAACAATCAAAGGCTGAACGAAACTGCTTGTAAGGCACTATCCAAAGGCAGGCAGATCCTCTTTCAAGCATCACTAAAGGACACTAAAGAACAAAGGTCTCATTTGTTTAATTTGGCAATAACACAACACCTTGTAGTTTTGTTGGTCTTTATGTGCTGGTTTGGTTCATGACCACTGGTGCAGTGACATCCCAGTCTCCACTGGTTGCCTAGCAATATCATAGCTGCAACAAGACTTTAGGAGAGTGTTATTGATCCTCTTGTCTAACTCTTGTCAAAAAGAGAGGACTTGACATTTTACAAAATGTCAAACTACTGACATTTCTTTTCCACAAATATTCCTGCACTATTGGTGATTTCAGCTGCCTTTAAAAGTTCAGTAGAATTCTTTTTTTTTTTTTTTTTTCCTTTCAGTGTGTAAGTTGTCGGTAAGAATACAACAGCTACCAAATTCCAGGAAACTTGGCAGAGAGCTGGTGCAAACCTAATAGAGACTATAATCAATTTAGGTGGTTATCCAGATCATTTTCTTTACAACTGCAAAACTGGGAATTGGCTACAATGCAGGATGTGCTCTCTTAGTGCCCTTTTATTTAAGATAGAGATTTTCATTAAATGAGTTTTCTCTGAAGGGTTCTCCCTTAGAGATAGGGTGAGAAGCTTGGTCATTCGGGATGCTCCTCTGCATTAAAAGGAGCCAGATGAGGTGGCCGGGGATCTGGTTAGCATGCATCCTGGACACCTCCCTGATGAGATGTTTCGCACATGTTCCACTGGGAGGAGGGAAGGCCCAGGAGGGACTATGTCTCTCGGCTGGCCTGGGAACGCTTAGGGATCCCCCCGGGTGGGCTAAAAGAAGTGACCAGGAAGAGGGAAGTCTGGGCTTCCCTGCTTAGGCCGCTGCCAAGGCAACCCGACTCTGGATAGGCAGAGGAGAATAAATGGATTTTCATTAATCCAATGATAGCTCTAAAACTTTTCTACATGCTCTGTGGTTCATGCCTGTGTAAATCCATCCAAGTTATGTTAAACCTGAATGTTTTGAGGGCACTTTAGAGACTTTTTTCCCCTTGCTTTTTGAAAGGAAAAACCAAGAACTAAGAAAAAGCCTCATATTTCAGCACTTATGTGGCTTGTAATCCTCCAGTGTTGTTAGACACCAAATTCAGCACTTAAATATGCAGACAGACATCCCTGCTTACACACTTGCTTAGAATGCAATTTTCTATTTTTTGACCAGCGGAGATGACCATCAGCGTTGTGCTAGCATCTCTTCATAAGTGTCTGCATTTATTTATAGAGCCCATATGAATTTGGTCATTCAATGACATGTTTCGAAGGTAGGGCTATTTAGCTCTATAAACTTAATCCAATCTTGCTGCCCCATGGTCGCTTCTCAAGCTACAGCTTTTATGTTTCCCACAAGGTCAGTGTTGTAAAACTCCCCCTTAATTCTCTGCTATTTATGTCTGAACTCATTTGCATAATCAGGAGGATGTAAATGTTGGTTTATGGCATAATTTTCTGAATTATGAGTGTGGAATAGATGGTAGTTAAAGAAGTCAAGGGAAGTTATGACCTTCAAATTTAATTGTATTGACTTTCCTCTATTTCCAAATTACGGTCCAACAAAGAATCCCCGTTAAATTTCAGTGATATCTCATAATTAATCCTCATTCATCACCCTCATGAATGCATTAATGTGAAATATCTGCTTGAATCTGTGTGTTTTAAATGTTGGTGGACATAAAAGCACACTGTGGATTGTAGTGGCGTGCTGTAGAGCTGTGTCAGTGTCTTGCCTTCTTTTTAAAGACGGACTTCTAAGCTCTAAACCCCACCTCTCCTGATACCAAACTGACATGCTGTCCATAGAAAGGGAAGTGACAGAACTCATATTGTGAACATAGCCTCAGAGCTTCCGTGCTGAATTTCCCAGGATGACCCAGCTGTAATGTGAGAGAAAACAAACAAACAAATAAATAAACATAATTTTTGAACGAACCAGTGCTGAGACTTTCTTTTGCACTGCCATTTTCTTCGAACGGATCTGGACTGGGTGCATCTCATGACAATCAGCCAGTGTGCTGTTGAAATCTACTAAAATTCCACTAGGGGGAGCTGACATTCTACAAAAACGGTGCTAAAACTATGAGTGAAAGACAGCAGAGAGGAAGTTACATAAAGAAAGGTTGAAAGGGAGATACCCTTTCAGGCTTTTTTTCTTTTCATTGCATTTATTGAAGTCTTTCATTTCACTGACTGATTTCAGAGTTATTCTGGCCATTGCTCCTCCTCTGAGGCGACGCTGTAGATCACAAACCTAGAGGACAAACACATATTTTTACTGCATTATTCAGTGAATAGACAGAGAAAGGGACACAGGGGAAGATAGACACAGAAAGACAGATTGAACTGACAAGAGAAGAAGGGAAGAGTGTTAAATTTACTATGTGCTGAAAACATCATAGTGCAAGCTTACCACAGTACCTAAAATATGGAAAATCCCAGGTTAGCAGTACAATTTAACCTCCATCAATGTTTGCAGTTTTTATGCTACATATTTTCAAGTATGAACTGAAATCAGTGCACCAACCAAAGCAATACAAGATTTAAAAATGGCTAGACATGGAGATATTTAATATGGTTGAAACTTTTTAAATCTAGGTTGCACATGAATCTTTCAACCCTCTATTAAATGGAATTTTGAAACAAGTGCTAACTGTATAATTGAAATAATGAACACTGTAACATATGACCTAAATGTCTGAACAGGATTTTTAGTCATTTACAGTCATGTGATCTGCTCTATGAGGCTCTACTTAGGCACAGTGGGGCTTTGAGTTAATTGCAAATGTCAGCATGTGGACATGCTCAGTGGTAGAAGGCAATTTTCATTATCTTTGAGATGTGTGTTAGCATGCTATAATGTGATAGCTTGCTAATAAACTCTGGTTTAATTTGTGTAGTTTCACTGGTGCTTTGTCCTGGACAAATGAAAAAGATGAAACTTTGACAAATCAAAGTGATGCTGAAAAGTCAGGGAGAATCCATTTTAGGATTAACTGTCTGAGGACATTCATCTAATAGCTTATGAGATGCAGTACTTGAGAGAAGACTATTGCAGCTCCTAAAACTCAGATAACTATTAAAGCCTTTCCTCTTTGTTTTTAAAAGAAAAAAAAAACCCCAGTAGAAATTAAGTTATTCTTTCATATAGTCAAAGGATATTTATTGGTGTGAATGTTGGGAAACACTCACTCCCCTGTCAGGGGCAGATGGGGGTGTTTTCCTGCTGTAGTATTATGAAGAGAACTGCACATCCATCGTGGGAACGCGCACAGCTGAACGCTCATAAACTACCTTGATGTGCGTACACCATGTATCCATGCTTCTCTCTATGCTTGCAGGAGTGCTTTCTGGACGGATGGGGAGTGTGTTGTCTGTCTGCTGTGAGTGAGAGAAGCCAAACGACGAAGAAAATCAAATGTAGACAACTTAAAACAGCTGTGACAATATGTATTTGATGTTCGCAATATAGCTATATCACATATTACACATAGAACAACTTGGGATACATCGAGAGTATATTTGATGGATCACCCACCCACCCAATGAATTAAGTACAGAAAATGATTATATAATGTGACCACAAGTGACTACAAATGCATGTAAAGTTTCTTAATTGATTTCCAATCCAAAGCATACATTGTTGGAAAAAAAGCTGACCTAATGCACTTCGTGGCACTTCCACATTGGTATTCTATTTGAGAGCATGGATTGCTCTCAAGGTTTGCAGCAAAACATTTGGCAATATCAACCGATGAATACAGCTGTCGTGCAAACCAACCTTTTAATGACACATATGATATTGTCACAAGTCAAAAACTCAATTTTCTGCCTACCAACCCTGCAAAAAGGTTCTAAACATCTTTACCTGTTGATCTCGGCATGTTTTGAGGTGCAAATCATCAAAAAACATTCTTCAAAGTATTTCTTCTTTCACCTCAAGTGAAGCTTCAAGGCTCAGTCCAGTGGATCTGTTGTGGTCTAATGTTATTTCCTTGGTTTTTTTCCCCAGTTATCGTGGTGCTCTACATGGGCTTGAGACGGCAAAAGAAAAAAGAAACCCTCATGTCATCCAAAGAGGACATCCGAGATAATGTGATCCATTATGATGATGAAGGAGGAGGGGAAGAGGACACACATGCGTTTGACATGGGGACCCTACGCAATCCCAAGGTTGTAAAGGAGAACCTGTTCCGCAGAGATGTCAAACCGGAGATGAAAAGAGGCCCCAGGCCGCCTTTCTCTCAGGACAGCGCTGACATCCGAGACTTCATCAACGAGCGTTTGAAAGAACATGACGTGGACAACTCAGCTCCACCCTACGACTCCTTGGCTACATACGCTTACGAGGGTAATGGCTCTGTGGCAGAGTCTCTTAGCTCCATTGAGTCCTTCGTAGTAGACCCTGAGGAGGACTTCGATTACCTCAGTGAATGGGGGCCTCGCTTTAAAACACTGGCAGGGATATTTGGAGAACAGCCAGAAACTCAGCTGGACTCAACAACCTCGGAGGAGACACATTGATGTTATTCACGGACTTAAACATGTAACACAGTTCTTTTTGGTGGCTTCAAATTTTGTTTAATCACTATTTTCCTCCAATGTTATCTGTTTTAATTTTTCCAGCTCACTGTTTTCTATTTCATGTGGTACTTTACCATGCTCTGTCCCAAAATTGTAAAGAGAAAATAAATAAATAAATTAAAAAATGAGGGAACACATGGTAACATAATTAGATGAGCAGCCATTCAATTTTCTCTCAATTGAATGTTGTTTCTTGTCATACAATTTGTTTCCTCTTTGGAAATACGTATGGAAATGTTGACATTTCCTGGAACATCCTTTAAAGTGCCTCAACTTAATTGTTCTTTCACTTGTTCTTTCTCGGCACATATCCAGTGTTGTTTTTTTTAGAACTCCAGAAGTTTAGCTGATTCAGTCAGTGTGCTGTACTGTGCTCTGACTGGCTGAGGCATTAAGGCTAAGTCAGCTCTGTGGGAAGAATGAAGTGGCCCGAGTTTGGCCAAAGATGTTTTGAATGTTATTTATTGTTCTATTTATTTATTGGCTGATTGAGTTTGATTGGATGTTTGTGTATTTATCTATTTATCTCATCATCAATCTGTATTTTTTATTTTTGGAGACACACAATGATTTTGTAATTAATAAAGGCCCACATGAAAATGTATGTTTCTGTTAGGTGGGTCCTGTGAATAGACTTGTACTAGAGTTGTAAAAAGATTAATTAGGGCTAAATAAGGCAGTTCGGTCATGTAATAAGCACTGTTTTCTTAATAAACCACACTTGGACAGAATATTTTGAAATACTTATTCATTGCTTATCAAAGTTAATCCAAAAAAGAAACCTGCTATATTTGAGATAAGGTTGTGTGCAAGCATGGACTGTACCACTCAATGGCAATTAGGGAGAAAGATTAAAAAAAAAAAAAAAAAAAAAAAAAAAAAATTGATATAAACTATCAGTCATGGATGTTCAAGTTTTTTTTTTTGTTTTGTTGTTTTTTTTCTACTCATGAAGTATCGACCTACATAACACAAAATCCTAACTAGGAGCAAACAATGCTGGCTATTTTATTTATTTATTTCTTATTTTAAGACAATTAAAACAATAATTGGGTAAGAAACGTTTGCTCCTCATTGATTTACTTTTAAGATAAGATAATACTTCACTCATCCCGAAAACAGAAATTCTGATGTTACATCAGTGAATAGCAAGTAGTACACAGAGTTCAAGGAGAAGTAATAATAATAATAAAAAAAAGTATTAATAAATGAAAAAAAGCTATGAAAAATTTACAGTAAAAGAAACAACAAATAATACAAAAATAGAATTGTATGTGCAGTAGCCTGTTCTTCACCAGAAACAACTCATTAAAATATTCCAAATGGCACAGAAATGGAAAACATTGCAGCGTTAGATAAGACAAATATAGTCATATGTAAAAGCGTGTATAACAGCACGAGGCAGCGCATGTAGGCAGAAGCAAGTGTGTCCGTAACAACAAACTGCAACTGAACAGTCTAATGGTTGATGGGATGACAGACTTCCTGAATAGGGAGCACCCTGTTGCACTTATGGTGCAGCAGCCTGTTTCTGAAGGAGCCAATAGACACTTCAGTCCTATGAGCGCTGCAATCCAGGAGGTTTTCAACATATTCCTGCTTCAACACAGCTGAATCAAACACCCTTCAAGTTCTACACAAAATACTCGTTAATTTGAGTCAGGTGTGTTGGAGCAGGAATACATGGAAAACCTGCTGGATTGTGGCCTTGATCGCACTGCTATAGATTCATGTAGAGGGTGGGAGGTGTTGTCCAGGATTGATGTCAGCTTGGCCAACACCTTCCTTCCTCTACAGAGTCCAGGGGGCTGTCCAGGACAAAAATGACCCTCCTGACCAGCTTGTTCAGTCTGTTTCTCTCCCTCTCTGTGCTGAATAAAACACCGCAGAAGACTCCACAGTGTTGTAGAAAGTCCTCAGCAGTGTCCTCTATAGGCCGAAGGACCTCAGTATCCTCTGGCGGAGGAGACAGAAAATTCTGAGAAGATTTTTTTGATCCCTTTAAAGCTAACGTAACAATTTGTGGACAAGAAAGCGGAGCTTAGAAGGAATAAGAGAAAAAAAATTATTTTTCAGGGCAAATAAGTATTATTTTTTCTATTTACTTTTAGAAATAACATTACAATCATTACACCTATCAGGAAGAACAAATAAAGTTAATAATATCAAAATAATGTTAAGCAAATATTTCTTGATGTAATATTATAAGGCAAAAGTTAATATTTCAGTGGAGTTAGGTAGTGATTTTGCACTTCAAAGTTCTTCCTGATTAGCCTCACTTTTCACAGTAACCATCCATCTTTTATATTAAGTGTATGCCAAAGCTTGGATGCTGGTGCTAACATTTAATTAACTTAATTCATCAGTCATAACATGTTTAGATGCAGTTAAATAAAAGGAAAAGCAAAGGAAACTTCCTTCCCAGATCACAAGCTGACAGAACAACCTTCCCAAAAGAGGAACAAACCATTATCTTTACAGTTGATTGGTTATCCTCAAACTAATGAACAAATAAATGCTCGTGTGAGTAAATATGTAGGTATTCCACTAAAAGCAATCAAGGAGCAAGAATCACAATTCACACAGAGGCTTTAGTAAGGTACCAAACTGGACATTTTCTCCAGTTGCTGAATAGAGTGGCTATAGCCTTTCTTGCTATGGTTCGGTGACGACCTAATGGAAGGCCTGGATAAAAGCCAAAGCAGTGACATACAATCCAGAGCTTTTACCAGAGGATTTTGAAGTGATTCCTCTTTCTGTCTTTCTCTTTTGCTTCCAACAGGTATTCTCAGACAGAGCTGTAGTGTGTATGTGTTTAAATGAGCATTAAGTTATCTATAATCCTTGTAGGGAGCAGGAAGAGCAAGGACAGTGATCTGAGTTAACTGCTACAGCCTCTCTGTTCCTTTGAGGGATGGTGTTGTGTAACTTAACAACAATAGTGATGACAATAATCGTATGTCATTTGACATTCAGTCATACCAGTGCACTTCACTTTTATCATCTTGCTTCTGGTGTGGTGAGTAACAGCATATTAATAATCTCAAAATTGTCAGCCCTAGTGCGAGGATTAGAATTTTTCATCTGTTAATGCCATTACCAGCAGAATTGCCCCAAGCCTGTAGCCATTATGTAAAAAAACAGCTGGTCAAAAGTTCTGCTTCTGTGAATAACAGCAATGTAGGTAAACGATGACCTAATTTCTAATGGGACCAACTCCAATATGATGATACTTTTTTTTAAGACAAACTTTTGTCATCCCACATGGCTAGTAGTTATTAACACTTCCTAAGATGAGTATACACAGTTTGGGAACCCTTTTTGTGGTAAGGGGCTTTTTGGCCATTTTTCTTGTAAAAGGATTTAAGTTTTATCCAATTCTTGGTCCATCTTGTATTCACTGCTCTTTGAAGGTCTACAAAAGTCAATATATTGTGAAATTCTATGTGGTTTTAGGATCTTTCCCCTCTTGCCAAAGCTAATTTTTTAATCTTCACCTTCAGCGTTTTCCCCCTTTTTTCTATGATTTTTTGCAGGTGTGATGTTGACTTCCTGTATTTCACTTCTTCAGTTTTTACCCTCTGTCAGTCAATCAACCAAAAATAAAGAACTATTTATAATATACATATTGTTATATCAATTGCTATATCCCTCATAATTCTGTTTTTAGCTATTGAGTTGTCATTACATTACATTAGTAATTGCAGGACACAAAAATTGGCAAATCAGACACTAGTTATAGTTTCCTTCACAATTCTTCACAAGACAAATGTGACCCCCAGTTCAAGTAGTGCAACCTATATAAAAATTTAGTGAATTTAGATTAATTTAGATTAATGCTGTATGCATTAGGTAAATGCTGTTTAACTATACACATCCACAGAAGAAAGTACAATGATAAACACGAAAAAATTAGCAGCCAAAACAAAATCTGACAATAGCAAGAACAAAAGAACCTTGATGAACTTTAAAGGTCTGTACAGTGTCAAGATTTACTAAAGAAACTGAGTCTCAGTCTAAAGTTCCACCTCTTCCTGCAGGATGTGCAGGAAAGCCCTTTGTGAAAATGTGCCCTACCAATCGCAGATCCACAGTTCATCAGCTATCCAGGGCAGATCAATCTCATCATAACCTTGAATGATTAATCCTAGCTGGGGCTCACCATCTCTGGACTGGGTCCTCAATCGGTGAAGACTCATCAAAGATAAAACTGAAAAGAAAAAACCTGATCTGTGCAATACAGCAAGAGTTTTTTCAAAATCATATTTATCCAACCACATTGCCATAAACAACTGCAACAACACTTCTTTAGTGTGATAATTTGTCTTTGCATTGCATGATGTTTGGATCAAATGAATGGCTTGTTACCAGCCTCTGCAAAGCTGAATGACATGTAGATGAAGGAATTCAAGCCATTGATTTAGGTTTGTTGGAGAAGGGATACATCTAAAAGTTGCAGGATAGTAGATCTCGAGGACCGGACTTAGGCATCCCTGCTTTAACCCGTTAATTAACTTTGACATTCATACCTATAACACATTAGAACACATTACAACATAGTTTTTATTTTTTCCAGATTCTGTTGCTCAGTGGCTCTGGATAAACCGACACACCGAAGATCACAGCAGGGGGTTCTAGCCGGGGATGGCCATCCTTTTGCATTTCACCCACTGAGATCACCTGTAGGTGAAGAAACAAGCACACACCTGATTAAAACTTGTTTGCTACTCTAGAAATTTTAAATCATTTCATTTTATTTTTTTAAAATTTGTTAAATAACTTTTTTACAAATTAAACATGTAATTTGCTACTAATCAGACGTCACTTTATCTTCTTCTACTTATATGTCATAGCGAGAATTTTAAGAGAAAATGTCAAATTTTAGATTAACTGAATATTTACCTTTATTTATATTTATTATTATTTTTCATTAAACATCAAAACTCTGTCACATTGTGGAAGATCTGAGATTATAATCCTGCTTTCTGTCTGTTCCAGCAAGGAAACAGACCTAAAAGTCACTATGGGATTTTGCTCCCTCTGTGATTAGAAGGAAGGCAGCTTCACACAGCCTTGAAATTGATGCTGCCTATTTGTAAAAAAAAAAAAAGAAAAAGAAACAGCTTTCACAAAATGTCAAGGGCCAGAAAAATGCAGAGGCCCTGGGCGCAGTGTTGAAATTGCCCCCACCCCCACGCCCCCCATTCAGAACCTTAAGGACATTGTGCATATTGTCCACCATACAGAATTTACAACACATTTTTGTAAAACTCCCTTTCTCAGGTGGCGCATGAGGACACTAGACATTGAGATGAAACTTATTGGCAAATGTAAATACCTGCTGTATCTTTCCTCCTCTCCTGTCGCTATGCCTTATGGCTTCTGTCTCTGTCATCCTCTCCTGTCTCCTGGTGTACTTTTGCTCCTCAGCTTTCCAGGGCTGCGTCTCTGTATCTGTCTCTCCATCTTTCTCTCCATCTTTCTCCTCTTCTCATATCCTCTTCTTGTGATAAAAAGATGAAAACAACACAGTTCAGCTTAACTGAAACTTTAATGTACCTGATATTAAATGGAAAATAATGCAAAGCAGCTAGAGGCTTTTTTTTTTCCTTTTCCTTTCTTATGTTGCATGTTGGTTGTCTTCATACTGCTGTAGCCCCTTAGCCCTGTCTGTAAAGGCATCTGTCTCTGTCTTATTCTCTGCAGATGATTCTTTTGATCTTTTTTCTCTTCCATTTTTCATAGGCTGCATCTGTGTCTGTCTGTCTATCTGAAGACCTCCTCATCATTCTCTTTTCATTTACCTGCGTCCTTTCCTAGATCACACCTGTTATTATTTTTCTCCCATCTGTGCCTGGACTTCCTGTCTGGTGATCTCTTCTTTCTGTAGCTATGACAGTTTTCACTTGGTCCCCGTTTACTGAATCTAATCCTTCCATATGATAGATCAAAGACAGGATGTGCTGATCCCACCATTATGTGGTGACCCAACGAGTAAGACATACTAGGGACAATTTCACAGGGGCCCCCTAACCAGTGTAGCGATCTACCTTGATATTAATACGGTAACTTATTGTAATTATTACAATTACTCATGAGACCTTCTAAGGTCTAATTGCTTTGATTAGGGGCACCACTCGTCTGTAGAAAATTAATAAATTTGATGCAGTCCAGAAGAGACAACTGTAAGTTGGTAAATTTGTTTAAGAAAGTATTCTTAACTAAATCTGTCATTTTCTGAAGCCATGAAGTTTCTTTGTTTGAAGGGACTATGAACTTGTTAAAATAAACCACAGACACTTCCGAATTAGAATAAATGTATACAATTTATTAACCACCAATAATTAATTAACAACGAGCAGTAGAAAATGTCAGAAATTATTGAATTTATCAATATCGCTTCAAAGGCTCTGGCAACGTTTTAAGGGTAGTCGACAGGGTAACTCAGCTTAAAAGACAGGAAACAAAGAAATGATTTAAAATAGGATAGGACAAAAGAAAATTTATAGTATGCTAATACTGTCACTTAGGAAGACTGGGAATATGGGAAAATTACCTAAATCCTGAGTTGAATTTAATTAGTCTAGGCCGACACTTTAGCGGAAAAAGGAGTGAGATAAGGGATAATTTGTACAGGGATTGAGCAGTAGCCAATATGAAACTAGATTCAATTTAGGTGGACGAGACTTTAGGAATAGAATTAACTTTGCTAGAGGTTATAAAAAGACACCAGCCATGATCCAAAGGAGGGTTCAGTTCGGTCTTACTTTTGGGGTTACCAAGAGCGATCAGGAAGCAGTCGTGGGTGGCTGAAGAGAGATGTGCAGGTGGACCTCCTGAAGCTCTCTCTCTCAGGACCAGACGACCAAACAGCCTGTCATGGACCTCTCAGATCCGGTGTTCCCAAAGTGCGCACCTTGGAGCTTTTACCTCTGGCGAGCCGGATAGTGAAGCTGGCGGTGGCCAAGCAGCAGTGCCGGACGGCAGCAATTATATCAGAGCCGGTGGTTGGGTTTGGTCGGCCCACTGATAGTTCGTTGGCTCAGATTTACGTGGGTG
>JBAMHW010000020.1:5035032-5051107 GCA_037177495.1 Rhadinocentrus ornatus | reverse complement strand
GCATTGCCTGCAGATGTTTATTATTATTATTATTATTATTAATTTATTTATTTAACTGCCAAGCATGACAAAACAGGACATGTTACAATGTATAAACATTTAAATAACAAAATAAACATGGAGGATAAAGTGTGTGTAGATGAATTAAGTTATATGGGGTAATGAGTGTGTTTTAAGTGCAGTCTTCTGCTTGTCGAGGGGAATACACATCTATTTAATATGATTATAATAAGAATATCAAGAAGAGTAATAAGAAGAAGATGTCATGGTGTAAGGCGTGGATATGGACCCAAATTCAGGCTTGACAAGGCAGTTGGAAGACAGAAGCAGAATAAGATTTTAACAAAAAAAACTAACCTTACAAAAACAAAAGACTACTGAGGCAAGAATGTGAGACTACATGACATGATAAAAAGAATAGGGCACATGAAGACTACAATGGACTGGCAACACGAAAAACAAAACTAAGGGGTATATATATACACATATAAGGACTAATCACAAACAGGTGAAGTAAATAATCAAATCAAGCCAGGTAAACTAATAAACAGGGAACAGAAAGCAAAACAGAATACACAAAAGAGGGAACTACAAAAACAGAACTAAACAGGACAAGACTACAAAACCCTAAGTCAAAACCCACAGATCATATGAGTAAGGGGAATAAGAGGAAGAAGATGAAAATCCCACTTGAACGGCCTCTACTTATACAAATCCAGAACAAGAGTTTTATGGGTGGGTCCTACCTGGACCAACATGGTGAGGTTAAGCCCAAGAACATTTTAACACATTACTGCTAAAGTAAGGGATCAAACTGCCAATCAGCTGACAACCACTCTTCTTCATTCCTGCTTTGGTGACTAGATTTAGTGCATTAGTTTGCCTTTAGAACTCTGAAGGAAAGAACTAACTCAACGCATAATGGTCCCACCAAGACAGCTCCCAGACCCAGGAGAACGGAGCCCGTTTATCAAAGACCTCCCAGTTTATTTATTTATAAGCTGGCTTTCCTCACCACATAGCCAAATCACCCAAATAGCCTCACTAACAACTGCTATTGTGACCAAGACTATAAATATTACCAACCAATTATTTATTTTTTAATTCTTATTCAAAAAATTTTAAATTTGCATAACATTTGTCTTTTATTTACTTTCTTCGCTTTTGTGCAATAATCTACTTGAAAGTTTTTTTTATTGTTGGCTGTATTTGAAATTTCACAAGTGGTTATCTTTCAAAAACGGCAAAGAAAAGAAATGTCTTTTCATTTTGTTAAATAGCAGTTTTGCTAATGGTGGTCATTACCAGCTAGCACATAAAGACATAACATTTTTGCTTTGTGCATTAGCTGTTTGACTTTGGCAGAGGAATGACTATGCTGTCAGTGTCATTCAAAGTTGCTAACAGGCTTTATAATAGCAATTATGTTTTCATTATTCAATATGACTGTGTGGCAAATACATTTAATATTTCTCCAGACTCAAACATTCTGATGTTTTTTTGTTTTTTGTTTTTTTGCTTTGGGCAATTTTCAACTTACTGAGTAAAAGTTGTTGCACACCAACTTTGACAACTATATAATTGAGACTTCATCAGTTTAAGTCCTGTGGTATTTTGGGGCATAGTTTTATAAGAAATGTTTAAATTTGTGTGCAAAGATCTGAAAGATATTGTTAAAGAACTACTCAAATTTAGGTCTGACTGTTACTCCAGGGATAAGCCACTCATGAGGTGTTGCAGGTTTTGATGTGCAATGATTTAATTTTAATATTGTCTGGTTTTAATACCTACTTGGCCTTCATAGTTGAAGACAGAGCAGAGATTTAGATTTAAATATTATTTTTTCCTCTATCCTTGTTCAGGGTAAAAGACTTCAATCAGCCTTCTTAACCCTGCAAGGGAATACTTTCAACGCAGATTACTTTAGTACATTGATTAATTTAATCTCCCTTGCGTCCTTATGCATCTCCTTCTCATCTTCTATCTATATCTATCCACCTGTTAGCAAAAAGCTAGCCCTCATTTTGAATAAGGAGTAAAAAGCTCTGACAGCAGAAAAACAGCACTTTCCTACTCAAACCCTGTGTGTTTTAAATCTGTTTTCTTCTACTAAAACAAAACATAAAAAGAACAAACTAATGTTGCAGATGCAACTTTTCAAGAAGAAAATCATGTTTCAAAGCAAATGTCATGCTAATTGCTTAGATTTATATATTTTTTAAAAAGGCAGTGGAAAGACCGAAATCTTAAGTAGGATGCTTGGTTTATTGAAAATTGTGTCTAAGTTGTTTAGAAATGCAAAAATATCTTCACACAATGACACAATTGCAACTCCAAAACTTTGGCAAAATGGCCTTCTTTGCTGAAATAGGTACTCTCTAAATTAAAATGAGGAAGCTCATTACCCATGTCAGTTTTGTTTACTGATGAGAAGCACACTGCTACAACTCAACAACTGTCGGAGGCAAGAATGGGAATGGAGGAAAGTAATAGAAACCTTTAAACCGCTCTCTACCTTTAAGTCTGAATTTAGACTATTACATTGCAACTTTTTTCTGCATGATCAAACTTTCATCATCTCTCCACTAAAAAGGACCAAACAAATCCTTGATTTTAAACAAACATTATCCTCTAATTGACCCCAGCAAACTACCTGATTCCAAAATGGGAAATCAAACAATTAGGAGGTGTCCCAATCTTGATAGATCCTCTGTTGTGGTGGTTTTTTTTTTTTTTTTTTTTTTTACCTCAGAGCCTCCCTTCCTTAACTGCCCACTGTTTTTTTTTGTTTTTTTTTTTTTTTTTTTTTAGATTAGCCTTATCAAATGAACATAAAACTGTCAAAGTTACTCTGAAGAACAAAGGACATTCATTCTCTTTTAGTCTACCTTCTACTATTATGTCATTAAAAAATCAAATTTAAACACCATTAACATTTTAGATCACCCTTTTTTAAAATAGTATCAAAAACTTAGCAAGGTTTGAACATAAACTTAGCAGTTTGCAACTGCATCCAAGGCTTTCATTTGTACTGAAAAAGCTCCACTCCATCACAGTGGTGGAAATAAATAATGTAATGGCACCTGGAATTCCCTTTCAGCATTTCATCATACCAGCACAGAAAAAGGCTGTCAGATGGTGTTAAGATGTGTGAATCAGGATTTGGACTGCCTTCGTAAAGACCACTGTAGCTGTGTATTTGTTTTGGAGCTCACGCCAGAATTGTGAAGCTGGCATGTATCTTTATCTCCTTAATCACTCTACAACAGGCAGAGCTTCCACAACCATTGCAGGCTCAACATCTGCATATTGCATAGTGACTGTACCCATTCTTCACCCACGTTATTATGCAACACACTGTACTGTATTTGTGGCATTTGACAGCTCAGTTGCTTGAGTTAACCATGTCATGATTAACTGCAGACAAGAAATTGCATAATTCAGTCCACTTCTTGTGACAAGTTCATGATACAAAGCTTAAAATATTCTTGAGTAGATTTACAGATTCTTTTGTTTTTTTCTTTTTACTTAAGTTCTTCTGAAATTGTAAAATGTGTGAACTGAAAGTGCTGGGCTCTAAAGCAAAAAAAGTCTGCACATTTTGACATTGTCGGCTCATCATACTGGAAAATTTATCTTCCTTGCTCAATCAGCCTTCTTAACCCTGCAAGGGAATAATTTCAAGACAAATTGCTTCAGTACATCGATTAAATTAATTATTTATTTCCATACTCTACCTTACTGTACCAACTTAATTTATAAAGAACTTTAAAACAGCCACAACTAAACTAACGTAAAAAAAAAAAATCCAAAAAATAAATTATTTTAGTCATTGTGCAGGATGTAAAATTTGAATAAAATAAAATATAAAAAGTTGACAACCAAAATTGTGGCCACTAAGTCACTGGTCACTTACGTGGTAGAATTTTCCAAACTCATTGGTGGACACCGGCAGTGAGGGATGCTGTCGAATTGAAGAAAGAGTCCTTTCATGCCTTTTTGGCCTGTGGGAGTCCGGGGGGGGGAGGGGGGGAGGAAGGTGGCCGTGCTCTAGTAGTATTGAGTGCCAGACCCTCTTGTACAAACTGTCCAGTCCCTGTATGACTGGTGCCAGAGCTTGGTCCACATTGCCGGCAGTAAACCAAATTTGTTTCCGGTGAGGGTTGGACTCCACCAAGGCTTCCCTTTGTCATCGATTCTGTTAATAACTTTTATTGACAGAATTTCTAGGTGCCACCCAGGTGTTGAGGGGATCCTGTTCGGTGGCCTTAGGATTGGGTCTCTGCTTTGTGCAGATAATGTGGTTCTGCTGACTTTATCGTGCCTTGATCTTCAACACTCGCTGGAGCCATTTGCTGCTGAGTGTGAAGCAGTTGGGATGAGGATCAGCTTCTCCAAATCCAAGACGATGATCCTCAGCCGGGAAAGTGTGGAGTGTTCTCTCCAGGTCTGAAAAGAGGTCCCTCCCCATTCAAAGGAGTTAAGGTATCTCGGGGTCTTGTTCACGAGTGAGGGAAGGATGGAGCAGGAGATCAACAGGCAGATTTGTGTGGTGTATACAGTGATGCAGTCTCTGCATCAGTCTATGGTGGTGAAGAAGGTGCTGAGCCAAAAGGCAAAGCTCTCGATTTACTGGTCGATCCACATTCCTACCCTCACCCATGGTCACGAGCTGTGTGTTGTGACCAAAAGAACAAGATGGTGAACACAAGTGGTCGAAATAAGTTTCCTCCATGGGGTGGGTAGGCTCTACCTTAGAGATAGGGTGAGAAGCTCGATGATCCAGGAAGGGCTCAGAGTAGAGTCGCCAGATTGAGGTGGCTCGGTCATCTAGTAAAGATGCCTCCTGGATGACTCCCTGATATTCTGGGCAAGTCCCACCAGGAATAGACCCCAGGGAAGACCTAGGACATGCTAAAGGGACAACAGCTCTTAGCTGGCCTGGGAACACCTCGGGATCCCTCTGGATGAGCTGGGGAATGTGTCTGAGGAGAAGGAAGCCTGGGCTTTTAGGCAGCTGCCCCCATGACCCGACCCTGGTTAAGTGGTAGAAAATTGATGGATGGAGAATATAAAAATACTTTATTAATTCCCAAAGGGAAATAATAAGTTTTAGCATAACAACTTTTTGAAAAAATAGATCAATTGTCTGTTAGCAAATGTTGGAAATCTTTAAATATAATGTTTTCGTCATGCGTTTATTGTTGGCTCTCTACTAAAATGTATCAATATTGGCTGACATGCATTTAATCACTCTGGCAATAAATAATCTTTTTAAAATTTTACCCAAAAACAAGTTACAGGGAAAAAAATTATAAAATATTTTAACTTAGTGTTATGTTATCTCAAATTTAGTCAAATGTTTAGTATGCGGTGGTGTGCACAGACATTTAGTTTTTAAAAAAGGCCACTTTGCAGAGCGCGTGGAACTGCCACCTATGCTTAATCAAAGTGTGAAAAAAACAAAATAAATAAACATTACAGGCTTTTATGTACTTACAAATTTATTGAATTATGTTACTGTACATGAACCTGGTACTGATCTGACACTGCTCTCCCTATCTTCCTCATCCATGCTGGTAGATGGATGATAGAGAATAGAGTGATGCATATTTGAGCAAGACTGCTTAGTGACAAGAGTCAATCCATTACATCAGTACGAATAACACCAGTCTGCAACTGCCATAGTCTGACTTCAATGCCTTACCACTAGCTGTGTTCTGTAGACAAATTCTAATTAGGTATTTAGGATGGTCAAAATTTCATTATTAGCCCACAATGGTAAATACAAGATAACTGTGGATGCTGTAGGCCTAACATGGAAACAACTTATATTTGTAGGGCTACAAAATAATGTACTGGGGTTATATAGCTTGTACCAGATTTGGCACTGCCAAACCACATTGTGCACACTTTGACATGGTTCAATAAAATTTGTGGAAGTTTTAAAAACCTGAGGTCCCCCAATCATTGTAAAGTGCTTTGAGTGTCAAGAAAAGCGCTATAGAAATGTAAGGAATTATTACTATTAATTATTAAAAGTCATGTTAAACAGTTAACATGACTCTGTTCTTGGCTTTGACCTTTCTTCTTCATCATCTTCCTCATCATCCTCCTTGCTGCTTAATGGCTTCATCCAGGCCAGCAGAGAGTTGCTGCCTGGTGTAGCTCTTTTAATTTGTTCCTAATCTTTATTTTCTGGGCATGCTGCAATTGATAAAAGCCGAGGCCAACAGTGTTATAAACTGCTTAAAACAATGCTCTTTGGAATAAAGAAAAAAACGATTTTCCAAATTATTACAATCTGCGACAAAAGAGATGGGCAACTGGAGAACGCTGTGCGATGTGGTTTATGAATACGTTGTGAAAACACCATGGGAGAAAAAGCCAAACATACCCACGTTTGTAGTGGCCACTTAGCCAATCTTGTTTAGCAGGCAATCAGCTAATTTAGACTCAGCTGTTTAGGCTGTAATAAGACACACAGGCTTCTTTACAACAATGCACAATGCACATGCTTACAATGTGCCTCGTTGGCACCCGCTTTGCGTGATCTCATTGCCAAAGAAACGACAGGAACGAAACAGGCGTACACGCGTGTGCACGTGTGTGTAAGAGTGGCCCCACAACATGGGGGGAAACGGGACTTTTTCAGTCCCGACGACAAGGGCAAGTGCTTCAGCACCACCAAGGCTCTATCTGTGACCGCCAGTGTAAGTATGTCACATTTTCTAGTTGAAATATGAGTCTGAAGTAACTCACATGCTAGTTAATAAATTATTTCCTTTGTGGCTTTGTCTTATTTTACAAACTGCTGTGAACAAAATACTGCCTCCATAAATGTCATCTTTAACATTACAAAACAACCCCCTCTGACAGATCTAAGGAGTAATGGAATAACGGTGGTTGTTGATGCAATGCTTTATTACATACAGTGTTTGCTTAGGTTACTATTCCATTCTTACTAGCAGGATAACAAAAAAATATACAAATCTCGGTGATTAGCCATGTTTACATGAGCTAAATCTTCACAGTCGGATTGCAATTCCGGTCAGACCTGTAGTGTTATTCTGATCATGACATGTGTTTACGTGCATCACATGTTTGACCAGAGTAAATCATTTTGACATGCACAGTATTTACCATTGTCTGACTCACCAGGAACATCATTAAAACAAGAAATATACATATTTATTGAAGTCTTTCCAATTCAGCTTGTGTTTATATCATACACTGATTAGTTCTGTGTTTTCCTCTACACATTACTTTTTTTTTTTTAATGAACTTTACTGAATAAAAGGAATAGTAATACAAACCATACGGTTGACATTATAGGCTGCACAGTAAAAAAAAAAGATTTTACCCAACATTCAGCATTGGAACAACAATCAGCACAATCAACCCCTCTGGAATGGAATGATTCAGTGATCAGAATGAGCATGATCAGGTGAGAATGTTCTGATTGGTATGCTTAAAAGAAGCATTGTTACTCATGTAAACATGGTTATTGACTCCCGTGCCTCGTCATCAAACTACTAAATTGGTGAAATGGCTAATATCCGATATTTGATTTTAAAGTCGATACTTGCTGATTACATCACCATGCCGATAATATTATGCATCTCTAATTCCTTGTCTTTAAAACAACTATATTTGCGTAAAAATACTGTATGGTTCATAGGAAACTAATTGTTTAAGCATACAGCTGATCAAATACTTTTATTTCATAGCAGGATTTTCACATATTTTCAGCTAAATGCAAAGCCTCATGAATGTGATTTTACTTAGAGTCTGATAGTAATGAAATTTCAGTATGGATGCATGGTATTGAGAGCCATTTAATTTATTATGCATAGCAAAATTTTCATGTTGAGCAGGTGGAGGCTGCAGCTGGGAATTTCTAGTAAAAAAACCTTCAGCCAGGTGGTACTTTAACTCCCTTACAGGTGTGTATGACTGTTCCTGCAGCCATAGGTCAGACAGGCATCCATTTTCACCTCCAGCTATCTATGACCTAAAACCAGTCCACAGATACTTGATTCTGGTTATTTCTTTACCACACCTTGGGCCTTTTCATTTTTATTTCATCTGGTTCAGACTAAGGAAAGATGTCTCTTGAGCTGGCACAGAAGTGGCATTGGGTCATTTTGTGACAACTGCTTATTAATGAAAGTAGGGCAGGTCATTTGAATAGCCTCTGGGTTGGCTCTGCTTATACAGAAAAGATGTGCAAAAAAAAAAATAAATAAATAAGCCATGTGTGTGTGTATGTGTGTGTGCAAAAAAGATCGAAACCAGCATTTAAACTGAAGATATCCAGTCTTATACCTAGTGAAAAAAAGAATGTTCTACTAAAAAAAAAAAAAACATTTTAAGTACAAAACTTACTGTCAGGTTCTTCCAGGCAGGGTTGTGTACTTTGGTCGATGTTTTAATATACTTCACTGACAAAGATGAATAGGTAAAAATGCAGATATACTACTCCCTGGAAGTTTACATGAGAGTTATAATTCCCCTTTAGTAGTTAGTAAAGTCATTTAGCTGACACTTTTATTCAAACTTACAGTGGTTAGGCAGTAGTGTTAAGGGTCTTGCTGCTGTTACAAAACTATAATCAAAATCAAAGAGAAAATGGTTCTTATTATGTGGTCCTCCATATTGTGGACACAAAGAAAAGCAGGAACTGGAGTTTGCTTTTGTTTTTTTCCAGTAGATGTATGTAGTCATGCACCATGTAATTGTGACCAATGTGAATCTGGCACCTTAGCCAATTAGTTTTTTTTTTTTTTGTTGTTGTTTTTTTTGGGAATATGCTTGCTTGGGTTATGGAGTAAACTTTAACATGTACAGAAAATAAGAGGTAAACAGTAATATATAATGTTATGGTTATAAAAGCCACCAGTCTGTTTTTCATACTTTAAGATGCTAGTTTTAAAAATGCAGCACAGGAATTGTTTTGAGGTGATGGACCATCACAGTGCAAAACTTTCCTTTGTTTTACGTAAAAGTTACTTTTCTCAACAGAGCAAAAATATTAAGACAAAGAAGTTCTCATTTTGATAATTCATACCTATTTTTTTCATTCAGCTCAAGGTAAAATAAAGTTGTATAATGATAAACAAATCAGAAATAAATCCAGTTTTTCCACTCTGTCACATGTTAGATTTTTAATAGAGAAAAGCATCAATTTTACTAAGCTAAGAACTAAGCAGCAGACTCTAAAACAGAATCAACAACTTTTATATCAGTGTAACCCTATTGTAATTACCAAATTATAAATTCCAAATCCATTAAATTTCTGTTTTGGCAACAATAACATGATCTAAAAAACATACAGTGGCATCAGGATTAGAGCCATTTCAGTCATAGTTGTTATCACAGCTTCCAGTTTTCTGATGCAATACTATTTTTACCAAGAACTTTACATATCTACTACCATCCTCTAGGTCATAATCCTGATTGGGACTCACAGCACACTGCGTAAACATGCCCATGGCTTGGCTCAAGGGATGGAAATTTGTGGTAATAACTCTGTGAGGCTATCTGTGAAATATGTTCCTCTAGACGAGAATGAAATGTCTTTGAGTTGTAAACAATGGGATTTAGTGGGTAAACAATAGCTCATAATGTCATCTACAGGGTAAAACCAGGTAATGTTTTTCATGACATAGAGAGGTTATCTATGTCATATGAAAATTTTTAAATTCCTCTCTCTCCTAGATGCAGATAGACAGGTCCTCTGACAGTAGAGGGGTGAGAAAGCACTACAGTCTGGTGCCACCAACGGAGCAATTGAAAAGTGTCCAAGGCTAAGTAGCACCTGCCAACCAAAGACAAAAGATCAGTCTGTGGACATTTCAGCTAGCCAGCCCTATATGCAATATATGCTCTGAGTAAAAAGAGGTTTATGAATGAAGTGGTGCTTTTCGCTATTTAAGATGAGGTGACACTACCTGATGCAGATGATACAATCAGGATTGGCGTAATGAAATCAATGCTACTGAGGGTTGCAGAGAGGCATGCATCCCATAGTGAGATATTGAGTGGAATATTACAAAAGACTTTTTAAAATACCAAGGACTCAAGGAAGAGCTTGAAAAAGCCTGAAAGGTGAAGGTAACAATCGTGCTGTATGCCCCACACTGGAGAAGTGGCCCCAACAGATACCTTGAGAAACATAAGACATCTAGAGCACTGTCATGATTGCTGCTCTGCCGTGCAGCTCTGCAATCAAGCTCATTTGCTCCACCTGCCCTGATTGCTCACTCTCCTCACCTGCTCCCCGCCCTACCTAAACACTTTCCAGTCTCTGCTTCCCTGCCAGGAGCAAACGTCAAGCTTTTGTTGGAGAGGAGCTAGGTTTTTGGTTGGAGGATCCAGACTCTTAACGTGAGCCAGAGTGGCCGAAGTGTTGAAGCTGGAAGCTGGTTTGTGACTGGGACGGATGGCGGCCTCGGGAGCGGGGGCCTGGTGATGATGGCATGGATTTTGGTGACTGGACCCCGGTGTCTAGCTTGGGGGGACAGTCATGACGGGTGGGTAGAGGGGTGTGTGTGGAGTCAACGTGGCAAGAGGTTCGTGGATGATGTTAGTTCAGATGAAGGTGCACATGATGGATTTAATATTTAAATCCCAGAAAGAAGATGAACATATTGTACTTTCCCCTGTAGCGTTGTCGCGGGAAGCGAAGATAAAACTTAGTGAGGCTGACGTGACTAAAACTTTATTTTTAATTCCTAACCAGTTGCAGTAAATGGAATAATCAAGATTATTAATTAGTTAATTAATTCAGAGGCAGTCCTTTAACGATCTTCAGACATCGTCTTCCTCCCTACAAGGTAACAAAAAACTTTCACTCTGCTTTAAGATTCACTGTCGAAGTTGTACTGGAAGGACAGAATGTCACATGTCTTATTTACAATTAAAATATTCTCTGTATTGAATCATTTGGACTTCTGACATATTCGACAATTCTGTGCAGCAAGACAAGGATATGGTGTCAGTTTGACACTCACTGTGAAATAAGATCAGGCTCCTGTGAAGGACAATAACCTCTGTTGCCACTTTTTTTTTTAGCAAGATAAAGTGACACATTGTGAAAAGGTCCAAGTTTAACTCTAAGAATTTGTGCAATGAAAACACTAGTCTCAAAATCCTGGTAAAGTCATATATTTTCATTTAGAGAATTACTCTGTGTGCAGAAACCTTTATATCCCTCTTGTGGCAAAGAGATGTTTTGACACTGATCTACTGACACTGTCAGGTTTATCTCTGGTTGTCACTATAGCAGAAACTCCAGCCTGAAACTTAGGTCCTTACTACTACTACTACTACTACTACTAGTAGTACTCTTACTAATACTACTGCTGATAATAAACAAACAAACTACTGATGTTTTACCCAATGTGCTGTTATTGTTACTTATTTCGTCTGTCCCTCAGTTTCATGTCTCATATTCTGTGTTTTCATTACATGTCCAACACTTCATTTAGGGGAATTGATTAAGTGAAACCCCAGGGACAAGTTAACCATTGCAATGGTCAGCACAACCTTCCAGCTTTTGTATACCCATTTGCTCTTTATTGCCATTGGCAGTATGGTCAATTAATGTGTCTTTTGCTTAACAAGGTTTCTACCTGAGTGAAATGTGGACCTAGCAGAAATTTTCTGTTTCTTGTTTAATATGTCTCTTCACACTTAAAGGGTCCATCAGCTTTGGAAGGAGGAGGAGGGGAGATGCAACAGGAACTCTTAAATATGCAAAATTGCTATTTATTGATTTCTTATCTGTGTCAACTGTACTGAACCCCATGTTTTAGCAGTCACAGAGAGGGTCAATGTTTTTTTTTATGATGTCGTCCTCTCCTCTGTTGGTTCTCCCCAGGAATGTTACTTTGCTCCTTTTATTTATTTTATATACTGTCACAGCCACTATCCACAGCATCAAATGTTAAAGTCTGTAAATGTCTTCTAGTCTCTTCTCAGCAGTGTTAATGCTGATCATGCGTCAGTGGCTAGGAATGTCACTAACTGGTGTGAGTCTTCCTTCCTACAGATAATTTTTTTTAAGACAAAGGAGATGATTAGTGATTTTCAGAAAGAAAGTCCACTTACCTCACCTGTCATTTCAGGTGAAACTGTTGAAGTGGTGAACTGTACTTGATGACAGGCTTACTTTTGAAGCCCATGTGGATTCACTTAAGAAGGCTCACCAGCAAATGTTTTTTTATCGGAAGCTTTGTGTTTTTTATGTGAATTTTACTTTAACAAGAATGTTTTATTAAGTTTTCACTTTATCTGTTGTTTGATCTATTAACATGTAAAAATAGAAACAAACTGTTGGGGATTGTCAGAGTGTGCAGCAAAATAGCTTGCACAACCTTGAATAACCTCACTGATCTTCCTTCCTTCCGAACGTAGATACTTGCTGCCGAGATGCATTTATTTATGCAGCAATTAGATTTAAAATGATTTGTTTTGATATGACGTCTGTTGTTTTTATTAAACATGTTGTTACTTAAAAACTAATTCCCCCCAGGGGATAATAATGATTCTTGAACTTAAACTTGAAAAGGTTACAAGTTAGGTGAAAGAGATGCTAGTTTAGCATGTGAGAGCAAATCTAAAGATAACTTGTCTAAAATAACCTTATTAATATTACAACAGAAACTCAAACAAAAAGTCAATAAAAACCATAAATAAACTGCAAATCATTTACAGTAAAGCTAAATGTGATTAGCTATTTTATGCCTAAGCTAGTGCCGATGCTAACTGCTAAAGCCTATTGGTGTGTCCCAAATCAGGGTCTGCACACTTTGGAGTGTGCAGACTACGTAGGCTACTGAGTGTCCAATGTAGTCTGCACACTTCAAAGTCTGTTTAACGTTCATCAAATGAGACAGCTTACCTAGCCAACAACAATTTCCCACAGCAGGACATTGAATCACTTTAACCTATGAAATGACTAAGTTTGCTTATCATAACACACTTTCGTGAACATTAACACCGACCAAGTAATCATGTAAAAATAAAACAAAAAACAAAACAAGTGTTTGACGTTCCGTTGTTTTCCAGCCAGTAAACACTTCATTAACCCCTTAAAAAATGCACCAATATCAAATATTACAGAATTGTTTAACAAACGGTGGCATTAAATTTGTTTGTCTTTAATGCACTCGGTTTTGTAAAGTTTCTACTGAAGTGTAGTTAAAAAAAACAAAAACAAAAAAAAAGCTGTCTTCTGAGTTTGGTTTTTTCACTGCCACTGTCTTGTGCACAATTAATTCTTGAGAGGAAAGAGGGGAAGATGGATGCATCACCGGCAGCCTTTGTTTGAGGTCAAACAAAGGGCGGAGTTGTAGGGTGGATTCGGAGGCTCCTTCGAATTGGGACAGTGTTTGGCGCATTATGAAAATGTAAACAAATCAGACCCTGAATTGGGACACACTTTACGTCTTTGTTACCCCAGTCTTTTGAAAAAAGGTTGGTCCTTGAGGAAAAAGGGGGAAGCTGTAAGTGAACCCTTTGTCCACCAAAATCCAGTTGTATCCAGTTGGGTCTCAGTGATGTTGATAGGTGTTCCTCAGAAAAAGGAGACTGGTTTCTTCTCGGCTGGAGAGGTTAGCAGGTAGCCTAACTAAGCAGCCCTCTTTAGGAGGGAAACCGTCCTTTGAGGAGATTCCGAATTCTGGATTGCTGCTGCTAAACAGAACAGAGTGAGATCGGCTGCTTCTGGCAGGCTGACCAAAGACTAGTGTGAGCAGTAATGATGTTACCAGGCTTGGTCTTCTGGTTTGGCCTGGAGGAAAGAAGAATTGTTGGAAGCTTGGGGGAGAGGACCTTAATCCTCCAGTATGAAAGAGTAAAGGTGTTATCCCCTTGGTAGTCTGGCTGGAAGAGGGACAGATTTAGTGATGTTAAGCTTGAGCCTGTCTGCTTGAGTCTGTGTCGACCATTTGGCTTCGAAGTGTTGCGAGCATTATTCCGATACCACATAACCACACCAACCAAGGCCTCATTATGTCGTCTATACATGTTGAGCTGCTCCCGTGGATTTTTAAGGGACTGAGGTTGTTAATTAGTCACTGAATTCAATCAAATTGTAAAGGTCTTTTTTGCTACCAACTAGTCATCCCTTTGGATTAAAGGAAAGCCTCACATTAGAATATTAGCTATAGGAAATAAAGCATCTGCGCAAGTTGACATTGCTAGGCTAACTGCTGAATGAGCTTAATTGTATTATTTTTTAATTCAGGTGCAACCACTTGCTAGAGAGTAGTGTGCCAGAAGAGGAGCAGACTGCAGCCAAACATTATTTAAAAACTTTAATTAATAACTCGGGTTTGAGCGAATTTCCTGCCAGCAGGACTCAGCAGAAGAAGCTCTTCTTGAATGGATCAATGTGTCGACACAGTGAGTCAATCTCATGGCAGTCGTCTGAAAGTGACTGTTTCATGAGTCTTTGTTTACACCATTCCTTGCCAGATTGAGAGGAGTCCAGTGGGTTTATCTGCAGTTGGAGGAAATAAGTGGAAGTGACTAGGAATTTGTTCTCTTGTACAAAAAAAAAAAAAAAATATTTTAATCCACACATTGGTGCTTGGTTCTTTGGTGTCCTACACAATACCATTGGGTGTGACTACAAAATAAGTAAAAAAAAAAAAAAAAAAAAAAAAAAAAAAAAAACCCAAAAACAAAAAAAACCAAGAAACAGAAACAAAACTCACAAAACCCCATACACTCCAATTTATACCGGGTGTAATTGCGCTGCATTCCGGCTGCATCGCGTTTTCTTTCCGACCTCTGTGGCGGGTCAATCCATGCTGGGGGCATGTCAGGTGCAGAGTGACCACAAGTGCAGTCTGCCTAGCTGGATCCACAAGATTACAAAATCACGTGAGTTAAATGTATCATTATACATGATTTTTTTTTTTTTTTAAAGAAAAAAAATACTGAGACACCCTTACCAAATAATGACATAATTTTACATGGTTCAACAACCGCAAATCTGCACAGGGGCTTTAATTTTAAAAGTTACCGGAAGCTTTTACACTGCTCCCATGTCTGATTTCCTGTCTGCCCCTATCTGAACTGCTGAGTTTGATGCGTTCTGGAAGCGTGCTCTGTCATAAAAGACTGCGCTTTTAGGACGCTTCTGATGCACTGCAGAGTGCAGGGTGAACAACGTTTCACATATATTTGTTAGATTTCAAGAATGTGTGTGCATGTGTGTCGGAGGGGGGGACTCAGGGTCCACCAGACCCTTCTTCCTCTTAATATAAATGCCCTTGTTATTAGTGGCAGCTGTCTACATCAATGATATCCAAATCGTCCTTGGGGGCCTTAAAGTTTTCAATGTTTCCTTGGTTACACTTTCCTGACTCAAATTATGGGATCATTAGCAGGATTGCTGAGAACTTGAAACAAGCTGTTGAGTAGATCAGTGTAGTTTGAATCAGGGTGTGTATCAGTAGGTAAATCAGGTATGCACTTTCCTGCATCAAAATCCTGCAGGGAAGCAACCTTCAAGAACCAGATTTGGACAACCTTGCGCTTCATTATTATGTCGATAGTGTCCTTGTCGCTGCATATCGTCAGAAATGCACGTCATCAGGAGCTCAACTGGAGTTGTATTGCAGTAGAAAACTGAGGAAATAAATAATTGCTCGTGCATAATTTCTTTAGTCTTTATTGTGACATGTTTTTTCTCTGGACCACATCTATTTGCAATCTATAATGAGATTGGCTGGTCAAATTCTATAAATACTAAGTGAATGAGGTTTAATATTTTATTGTCTAACAGAGGAAACACTGGAGCATCCTTTGTGAAAAGCTTCAATATATCCCACAATAAACCATGAAACATAATGTCAGTGAAAGAAAAATAGGAAGACAATAAAGAAGATCTTCAACAGCTCAAAGACTTAGAAAAAATAATTAAATATCTTTTTTTAATTTGAAACTTAGATATATAGATCATATATAGATATATCGATTAGCAATCCATCCATCCATTTTCTGTACCGCTTGTTCCCAGTAGGGGTCGCGGGGTGAGCTGGAGCCTATCCCAGCAGTG
>JBAMHW010000020.1:4920346-4936126 GCA_037177495.1 Rhadinocentrus ornatus | reverse complement strand
ATAAAAGAATCAGACTATCAAGAGGAGTCTTATACTTATAAGCCTCCCCTTGGCAAAGCAAATTTGTTTGGCACAATGCAGCAACCAGACTACCATTTTGCTTGCAATGATGCTGGACAAGAAATTTTTATAAAATTTCTACAGAAGAGTGGTGCCCCTAATCAAAGCAATTAGACCTTAGACGGTCTTATAAGTAATTTTTAATAATTTTAATAAAGTTACCATATTTATATCGCGGTAAATCGCTACTTATGCTTGTCCCTGACTCAATGTTCCTCTTGCATAGAATTATTTACCTGTGTCTGGAACTTTTACTGCCCAGAGTAGTGTGACTTCAGGTACAAATGCAAGTGAATAAAAAAGCAATTTAGTTCACTTTTTGCAGAATAGCTGCTCTGTGGTCTACTGCAGCTCAATTCCAAATTTTTGCATATGTGTGTCCATATTGGATTTTTTTATGACACTCTAAAACGGCACAAATCTGACCCAGCCTACTTTTATATGTGGTCCTTATCGGATACATATCTGATCTGTTTCAAAGCAACCTCAGTCTGAATGGTCTTGCCACTTTTCATCTTACTTGGACGTTTCAGAAGTGAGACAAGCGTTCTGCGTCAGGGGAATGCGGGAATATTGAATCAATCTCAATCTCCTTCTTCGATTTAGCATAATTATTTTAGTTTCACTAAGCAAACATAATCCATATTTACTTCCATAAACAATACGCAATGCGTGATGTCGTGTTTTTCTTTGTGTATGCATGTTACTTCAGGGCCCCGATAAACGTCGCATTGAAATGATAACCTGAACGACCGTGCAAAAAAATCTGATTTCTGTAAAAGATCAGATTTGAGCATTAAGACCTGCAGAGTGAACACAGCCTAAGTGTCCTGTCAATAATGAGAAGGGCAAGAACATTAAACAAAAAATTAATGAGTGTGACAACCTATGCACCTAAAGCTATCCCCCTTTTTATTGTTATGTTTGAACTGTTATGTAATGATTTGTTAATTTTGTAGTGTAAGGTGGTCACATGTCTCATAGAATACATCAGTGTGCTGTTGCTAACAAAACAGAACTGGTGCAGACTGGAATGACCTTGGTACTTTCCAGGGAGCGGCGGCAAGTAGAACACACAACACACCCAGTCGCTCTGCAACTAATGAGCGAGAGCAAGGCTCAGCTTTATCTTCGTAATTAATGATTGAGACGTGACTTGTGAGCTCCTGGTGGATGTCTGCGCCAACTCTCAGGAGCTGAACTGTAACAATTTAAACAGAAACAGGACGGTAAATAGGAAATAAAACAATTACCAGGTGAAAGATGATGTTTAAAAATAGTTTCTTTTGAAGTGCAAATTTGTGACTTGATTTTTGTTTTCTGCATGCACTGATAGAATATTTGCATCTTTGTGTTTAGTTCATTAGGATTCACATATCCTAATTACAAGAGAGGCAGTTCTTGTAAACAAAAGTCACATGGACTGCACAAGAATTAATTCATTTACAACTGATGCAGAATAGGATATGAGCAACTATTAAATCCAGCTGATCACTAGTGATGAAATAACAATCCTCTTTTTGATATTTAACAGTCCAGAAATGAGAAGAATAAGTATACTTTGCAAACTTAATGACCAGATTTCAATCATTATTTTGTTTTGTTTTGTTTATTAAGTGTTTTCTCTTTTTGGTTATTTGTGTATTCTCTTTTCCCAAAAGTCTTTGTACTTCATTACGAACTAATTAAGTCATATAAATAAGGCTAAAGCTGTAGATTCTTTAAAAGGTGTAAATTCCTGTTTGATGTTATGTCAGTTTTTATTGGAAGGTAATCCCTCTCAGTGACACCAGGGTTATAGAGTAATTTAAGCAGAGCATTTAAACATAGTAGCCTTTTAATAGGTCAATACCCTGTTTTGTATGTTTCTGACAGCATAGTGCTGCCTTTTCTCACTTTAACAGTGAGACATCTACATCAGTTTATAGTAACAACACTGTGCATGTTGCAGGGAAGTCAAGAGGACCCAAGAGCAGATGAGCAGCCTTAACAAAAAAAACAGTTTATTAAGAATGGCAGTAAGACTGCAGATTAGGTTGGCAGGCTGGCACAGCTGAGTCACTGGAACAGTGGATCGGCAGGAGATCTTCTGGACATAGCAGAGCAAAAGTGGTAAATTTGCACAGAAACACTTTAACAGGACGAAGAATGCTGCAAGACCAAACGTTAACACGTAAGTGCAAGCAACGATCCGGCAGAGGCTTGTGATCCGACCAGAGTAGATATGCTGCAGCAGTAATGAGATGATTGCCATCAGCTGTGCTGCCGGAAACAGAAGCTCCCCCTGCAAGGAAAAGACATGCCCACACACACACACAGACTACTGCCAGGATCAGCATACCCACGACAGTGTATTTCTATGTTATTCTGCATTTCCTTAGGATTTTGTATTTTAAACCTAGCAGCAAATCCTTTCTTTACCTTCACCAAATATATTCTGCACCATCACCTAACCAAGTAGCTTTGGTCCCTGAACAATCTCATTATGAAGACTTTGTCATCTATTCATAAGGAAATACATAATCAATGCCAAGAAATATGGTGTGCATGTTTCAGAGACTCCAAGCGCATTAATGATGCATATGCACTAAAACATGAACTTCCCTCTTTCCAAACAAGCTGATATTTATATTGGGAGTGTGTACATTGAGAAGCACCCTTCCTCCTGTTCCTGGCAATTTAAGTCTTTTATGGTTAGATGGAGAATTTCACAGAGCCTGCTTCGTATAATGGATATTATTTTTTAGATTGTGTTTAGCTGATTTTTCACACGGGCACTGAAGATGTTTGGCCAAATGTGCTGACAATTTGGTCATTTGCTGTTTACACAAGCACTTCATAGCAGATTTTCTGCTCTCACAGTTCGAAATACACGGGACGGGCTGCTATGAGTGTCTCGAGTGCAGAAAAAGCAAAACATGAAGCAAAAAAGTATGCTTTTGACATACAGGTGGAAAATAGGCAGGTGACGCCTCTTGATGTTGGTTGTTTTGATATCAGTACCACATGTATCTGAGCTTACACAAAATAGTGAGTGAAAAACAGTAAATAGGTCAAAGAAAAAAAAACTAGCAGCAACTCTTACTAGCATGCACACATTTACTCATCTCATTCGGTAGCAGCAAAATATTTACTTTGCAATATACTGCAAGATATTTATTTGTGTGCAGGTTGTCTCACCCACTGATGTTTCTGAGATTGTACAAGGTAAGCTAGGTGGTAAATTGTTGATAGGAGCTGAGAGAATATCTCGTAAACAACAGTTCTCAGAGGCTACTGATCTTGGAATGTCTCTACAACATTAGAAAATCTGATTTATTTATAATGTAATAATAATATTGTTGACTGTAACCCTAATTAATTGTTGAAACTATAAATAGCTGCTGGTAACTAATGATCAAGCATAGTTGGAAAACCTAGCTTTTAATAATCAAAATGAGTGTTCAGAGGTTGTTTAGATTTTCTGGTGCAAAATGAAAAATAGCTTTTGTGCCTTCTTTGGTTTCACCGGGCAGTTCTTCATGAGTTGGTGGGGGAACTGTTACTACAATTTTAATGCTGTCCTGTGTGAGGTAATGCACTTTTCTGTATCTTGTTTGAAAAATAACCTGGATACCTGAAACAAAAATATAGTCAGATAATCAGATGACCACCATGTTCTAAATACAGATTATTTTTTTTTATTTTCTTCACATTTTGAATTTGTATTTAATATGTAAAATAAGAAAAGTTTTAATATATAAATTAATTAGCAGAGTCTGAACATCCATTCTCACTAAAGATGGGAAGATTTTTTTCCGCGTGCCAATGATTGCACAATGATTAAACTTCACAAAACATAATCTGATTAATAAATCTGGAAAAAAAATGCATATACACTATTCTTTTCTGTTCACACTGTTTTGATCTTAAACCTACAGAGTTTTATTTTTTACAGATCTGTCCCCAGCTGTTCCTAACAGAGTGGCTAAATTTGTTCATCTTGGATAACAGATAGAAGCTGAAGTGGACACACAGGTATTAAGCCATCACCTATTAGCTTGTGAACTGCAATTGTTTGACATTTGGCTGTTAACTGTCATGGCTTTTTGAAAGTGATGCTTTTCTATGAGGCCTAACATCTATTTAAAAATTGATGTTTCTTTGTTTGTTTGTTTTAATGGCCAAAATGATTAGGAACTAGAAAATGTAGTGGATAAACTAAAGCGAAAAACCCCTAATTCATGCAGCATTTGTATGTAATTTTTCTTTGCATACATCCTCATTTTCTATTCTCATCAATATACATTTGGGAAAATATAGAATAAATCATAATAAAACTATATATGTTTTTCAGTCTAAATTGTTAATTTGTTTTGTTTTCAATTTTTAGTAAAGTTTTACGTTAAGTTTTGATAATGCAAATTAAACTGTTTAACTTAAAATATTTGTCGCTAGAAACAATGTAGCATACTGTGTAATATATTTGTATTAAATTAACCTAGTAGTACCGAGAAAGTGATTCATAAACAGATAAATTAAAACAAATTAAGTCCCAAACTGTGGTGCTGCAAGGGAAATACAACTGTAATAGATAATCATCAATGCACTAAAATAACAGAGAAAAAATAAAACAAGGATAAAGTGAAAGAGCTTAATGAAAATACTCAGGAAAATACTTTATATATATATTTTCTTTCATCTTAATGTTCATGTTGCTGTAAATATTTCCTCTAAACTTGTGGTTTAGTTTAAACAATTAATTTAATTATTATAAAGAACGTTAATTACCATAAAAAGCAATTTAGAAATAGATGTAGGTTAGATAAATTTGTCCAGATGCCCAAAATGTAGTGTGATTCAAATTAAATTAAATGGCTCTAACAACTTATCACACCCTAAAAAATGCTGGGTAATTTCATCAACTCAACTGCTGGGTCATGAAATGTGTAACCCATTTTGGGTTATTATCTGGCTATTTTTGTGAACCCATGCATTGGGTTAAACACAGTTGAGTTATATACAGTCAATGGTTAAAATCCACCAACCCAAGAAATATCAGTTAACCCACCACCTGGATTGTTTATGCTTTGAACGTCAACCGTCAGACATCATCATGTCAACTTCTCTCCTCAACCACCACAAAGTTCTGGGCGGCAATCCAAGCGATCATCTTTTACGTGGCTAAGGTACATATGGCACTCGTCTCGGGCCTTTGTCGCTGGAGAGGCTTTGGAGCAAAAGATATTTCTTCAAGAGGTCGAAGTCTGTTTTAAGGTATTTAATATATATGACATTACACATTTGACAGTACCCAAAGCAGTGTGCACCAGTTCCAAAGTTCCAAAGTGGAATGCACAGAATGGAAGGAGATGAGTCAAAGCCTGCTAAGTTTTTGCGTGCAGCAAGTAGACTGTGAATGTGACTTTTATTTTAATTTTTTTCTCCTGCTGAGATCTACCTTGTTAACTCATGGCTCAGTGGATAGACTGGTCATCCTCCAGCCCAATATTTGCCAGTTCGATCCCTGGCCATTGAGCTCATGTCGAGGTGTTCCTGAGCGAGACACCAAACCACTAATTGCTCCTGATAGGTCATGCTTGAGCGCTTTTCATGGCAGCTTCTGTCATCAGTGTGTAAATTGGTGAATGGGACGTATATGTAGAGTGCTTTGGGTAAAAGCGATAAATAAGTAGAAACTATTTAACTCATGGCTGTTGATTGAAGAAAATCCTTAGCAAGTAACATTTTTATAATATTTACCCAGGTGTGTAATTAATTTGACCCGCATGTGAATTAAATGTGTGACCCACCTAGTTGGGTTGAAATGCACAACCCATTTTGTTTGTTTAAAATAACTACTGTTGGGTTGGTCCAAGAGTTACCCAGTCGTTGGGTTAAAAAAAACAACTTAAGTTGTGTTTAACCCAGGATATTTTAGGGTGCAAGTTCCGCTCAATGACTCATTAATGGGAATCAGATGTGTTGAAACAGGGAAACATCTAAGCCTTGTAAGACAGCAGCTCTTAATGACTGGGATTGTCTACCCCTGTGTAATCATAATAGCTTGATAGATGTAATTCCTCTGTCGTTCCTCTGTAGAGCAAATTTAGTCTCAAGATGCTTTTCCCTTGGATGGACCAATTTGATGAAAAGCTTCAATGATTCACTAGGCTTCACCTACCCATCACCACTGCAAAACTAGCATGATGCAGAACAGAGAAAGAAATAGTTTTTATTGATGGATGCAATCCTTTTCATATGCCCCATGACATCCTATGCGAAAAGTTCAGACATTCATTGTATGGGCGTTACATTTGTTAACGGATGGAACTAAATGTTGTTATGTAATACATCGCAGTCTGGCACTCAGCGTGGTGCAGACTGTGTGCATTGTGCTAGTCTTTTATCAATCAAATATATTTTTGATTGCAGGAGTATTCTCCTAAGAAGGAGGTCTTTCTCCTGTTTTTTAAACTGCATTTTTTTTTCCGGTGGGCTACAAGCAATATCAAATAAATTCCATTAATGACATCCATACAACAGAGACAGTGTGCAAAATAAAGCCTTGTCACTGGCTGCCTTGACTTATGTTTTTGTATTTGTTCTTGACTTGTTGTTCCTAAGTCCATTTAGCTCCACTAGGATTACATCTAAAATAATGTAGTTAATAATAATGGTCATACATGGCAGAACATCAGAACCATGAATTTATTGAATGCACAACTACTTGTGCCTTCACAGTGATGAATTAATATTTAAAAATGCACTCACATAGAGGGCTGAGTCTCAAAAGAAAGCAGTGGGAAATATAAAGGAAAGGAAGGGCACTGAGAAAGTGCTCTGCCCCAAACATCTGGGCCGTAAAAAAATGATGAAATCGAATGATCAGAGTGCTGTCTGTTTATATTGTACCATGAAATAGTAATGTATAATCTTACAAACTTATGTATTGACTGCCAGTGTTATTTGCAGGCATTGCTACAGCAATAGTGTTTTTTCTGTCTGAATGATGTATTTGAATCCTTCATATTTTTGAAGACCTTTATGTCAGAGCACACTGATTGAGATGGTAAAACCCTGGGTTTAATTACAGAGTTGATAATTACAGCTTTGTAGTACCACTAATCAAGATTGCAAATTTCTAGGGAAGTCAACCCAGGTTACAGAGAGATACCCCAGGCATGTGAATCCTGCTTCATAGTATAGGCCTCAGACTGGCAGTAGACAGAGGGACAAGTGATAAACAAGGAAAACCTCTACAAAGCTAAACAGGTAGCCATAATTACTATAATAGTAATTATATATATTTAAAAAAAGGCAAATCAAACATAAAAAAAAATAAATAAATAAAAATATCTCAACCTGAACACCATAAAACCGAACTGCCCAGGGCCGTGCACAGACCTTTGGAGGGGCAGATGCTCTAAGTTAAAAATGGGGACATGGACCAAAACACCAAACAGAAACTGTCCTTACAATTTAACTGGTTGAGTTGCAGCAATCCATAATTATGAAGAATGTAACATGGAATAACAACATACCAAATCATTATCCACACCTTAAATCTTTGTGAAGACGCAGTGCAAAGCAAAAGTAGTCTATGTTTTACCTAATGGGTACGTTGAACACCTTCTGTAGAGGTGGTTGGTGAGGAGGCTGTGGTGGGCTCCACTGATCTGAGAAAACACTAAAAAGAACCAACATGAAAATAGGTCAGGGGTGAAAAAGGCGAAAAAGATACAACTACTTTAGGGGGACACGCTCCCCCTGAAGAAAATTTTGGACAATAAAAGCATCAATCTGGTTAACTTTGAGAAAAAATCAAACAGATTTACAGGCCAGTATGAATGTATAATGAAGTATCTAATACATCTGACAAATGTAATGACAGCCCTTGTCCTTTTACTTTGACTTTGATTTCTATTTTGAGCCAAGACCAGCACCAACTGCACTTGATGTCTGCATCCAGTTGTTTGACCACCACATTCCTATCACACTCATTCTGGAAATACAATGTAGTAATAGGGTTAACTTATAGCTTAATTGATAGAACGGTGGCTTTTCACACTTTGTTTAGACATTATGTTATATGGATATCTGATTTCAAAAAACAGATTCATGCCAAGTGTAGAAAAGGGGTGTTTCACAATTTCAGAGAAATAAAGAACAGGCCTTACCTAACCCACAGAGTAAAACTGTAAATTGTTTAACCCATAACATTAGTCATGCGTATATAGTTGGATTTCAAATTAAAAGGTTAATGTATTTACAGTTACATTATGTGAATAAGTAACATAAAGAAAAGTAACATTATGGTGTAAATGCCCAACATCCAAACATTACTTATTTGATATAAACAGCATGTCCTACTTACAGGACTAAAGTGCTTTTAGGCTTAACAATAAAGGACCCTAAAAAAGGACATAGGCACTTTTTCAAGGAAAGTGGTTGCTCATTAAACATCGGTACTAATATATGTATCAATAACAACTTGAAACTGGAAAAAGAGTCATTTGGACACTTTTAGCACTGGGCTCTTCATAGAGAAACAAAAAGAAGCCTGGCATACTTTTCCTCTCAGCACACTGTGGGGTTAGGTAGCGGCTATAAATTATGAGAGGTGTGTCCAGAGTCAGACACACACACACACACACCCACAGCGCGGGATGCTCACTTCACTTCTTCAGTCATATTGCAAGAATACACCATGCACAAGCAAATACTGCTGCAAAACCTACTCACCGGACCAACAGCTTTTTACTCCCTCCCTCGGTTTCTAGACTTCTATCTCTGGGCACGTCAGGGCACTAAGTGCACGCCTATGTGGATCACGTGACCTAACCAAGGAAGATCTAAACTATTATTTTGTTTTATTTGTCATTTTGGGGTCATGTTTTATAGATTTTTTTCTCCAAGCTTTTCAAAGAATTTCCTATGGTTTTGACTTCTTAATCTTTCATTATTGGACCTCCAGATGATAGAAGGTAAGGCTGGGCGATTAATCGATAAAATCTATAAATCGAATTTTCCATTTCTGGCGATTTATTTCTATGAAAATTGGGATTTTTTTTCCTTTGTTAGTTAGCAGTGGACTTAGCCCTGCCTCCACACCAGAACAGTGTTTGTCAGACAGATTTACAGTAAACTGAGCCGTCACTCACGCCTAGGATTTAGCTGTACGTATAACTGCTCTGAGAAATGCTGCTCTCTACGAGATGCAGAAGTCAACTTCAGCCCACAAACTCGTTAAGAGACGAGCAACATCAGGGGAATTATTTCCGCAGTGGATCCTGTATAATAAGGATCCAGATGGAAAGAGATCATGGATGCAGTTGTGTTGCGTACTTCTATGCAAGATATGAAGTCATTTATACGGTGGAAATGTTATGACATTATTTTCTTTCTTTTAGCTGGCATTCATTCATATAATTTATTTGAATGAATGCCAGCTAAACGAAAGTAAATGATGTCCATGATCTGGAAAGCAGGAGCAGAATCGCAGTACAAAAATAAAAAAATTTTTTAATAAGTTTATGTTTTTGAAAATAAAAGGAAAAATTTGATTAAAATCTGAAATCGGTTTTGGTTAGAAAGAATCTGAGATTTTATTTTTAGGCCATATCGCCCAGCCTTAATAGAAGGTATAAAAGATTTTCTGAACCATATGATCTTTTAGAGGCACAAAAATACATACACTGAATTGAACTTAAACACAAACTGCCTCCAGCCATTAGCTACCGTGACTAACTATTACTTAGCAGTACAAAATGAGGCAGTAGAGCGGTCTCTGGACTCTAGATTTCCAGCCTTAAAAAATTACTTGAATATGGATAGACAGCTTTAAAGAATCTGTTTTGTGATTTATTATTGTTGTGGTAATCAGGTACCTGATGGTCAACATACCTTGAAGCTACAAGCAGAGGACTACCTGCGACTGTAAAATGTGTCAACAGCAGAAAACTAGACGAATCATTTGCAACCTAAAGTTGTGTTATATACCACTCATGTCTACATTGTTTACACAGGCAAAGGATAATTGCAGGCTTTGTTTTGACATTTCCAAAACCTTTATGGAAATCAATTTGGTTCCAAGTTATCATTTCCCCCATGGGTTGAATGATTGTTTCATTAAATTTGGTACACTGCATCAGCAGAGTGGGATCTTTTGCTTCTTTCCTTGTGAGGTAATATTAATCTCTAAAATAGGTATGACATTATGCAAATGGCTGTGGAGGACATCGTCCATGCAAGATTTTTTTTCCCAAAACAACCTTGGGGGTTGTTTTACAAGAGGTGCAGAGCAAGAACATGTGCCTCTGTCACTGTGTTGGTGTGTGTATCCCCTCTAGCTGTGCATTATCCATTCTGCTGCTGGATTAATGGGGCAATTGATCAACACCAGACTTGTGTATCCAAGAGAGCAGCTGATCACTCACCTACAGCAGGGCCCGACACTGGAGCACCAATCAGCACCACAACAGCCAGACTGATTACAGACGCATGGCTGGGCCAGGCAGCAGAGGACCATCACAGGCTCCCACCTCCCTTGACAGACCTGACATTGATAGGAGAAGTTGCTGCAGTAGGGTAGCACAGAAGAAGCTGAAGATGGGCTCAACAAGGCAGAAACCTAACAGGGATGAAAACTTAGGTGTAAAGCTCAATCGCACAGCTGAGAACAAGGTAGGTGGGAGAAAAATGCTGCCTTGCTCCATCAATAGAATGACATATAGTTCCAGAGACATCACAGTTGATTGTATGGATTGAGATAAAGATAGAACAGTTTTTAGCGGTGTCTTCTGTTGCTGATTCAAAGCAAATGATTATTTCCTGTTGATAGGCAGCACAGGTTTCAAAAACATTAACTGCATAAGACAATTATCTCAAATCCTGGCTCCCATGGTAACAGAAAACAGATTAAAAGCTGAGGAAAAAAAAAACATTTAAGGGCTGCTTCAGTCTCCCTGAGTGTCCCCCACTCAGAAGGGTCTGTAACAGACATAAAGACATTGCAAATAAACAAAACATTATGTGTAAATATACATTAAATATTCAACATACATACATTTACAGATAAAAAAAAAAGCAAAAAACAAAACAGTGATTAGAACATCGCACAGGCTCTAGTATTTAAAGCAAAGTACTAAAACAGGGCTCAAGTGATCAGGATATTAATAATTTTCATCATGTCTACACAAAGTGGTGTCCTTGCCCTCTTCTTCCCAGCAACCGCTTGCCCATCACTATTACATATTTGACTCTCAGTGCTGAATATGGTCTGAGTGTTGTATGTCTCACCATGCACTGCTGTAGCAGTGTAGGTTGTTGAAGCTTTCAATCAATGCAGGAAATGATTCAACCAGTTCATTTCATTGTGCTGTGAATTTTAGCTTTCACACAGAGGCAGTAAAGCTGGCCAGTAATGCAGTGTAATGTAACTAACAATGAAATAGTAGAGCAGAGTGGCTTTAAGTTGCAGACCACATGGCTTTTTGCCTGGATGGGCCAGACACCAGACAATTTTTTTCTTGTTGTTTAGATGAAATCTGTAGTGCAGTGGTTCCTGCTCAACATGGGAGAATGCAGCTCAAGAGTTTGAAAAGCCAAATTAACTTTAAATGAGGCATAACTTCCATATTTTGTGGTTATAGACTTAGATATGGAGGAAGTAGAAGATGTTTGAGGAGCTTTTAACGGAAATCTACTCATGCTGTTGTTATTAAATAAGACTGCTGCTGGGCAGACTGGCAAGTATAGGCTGCAGCAGAAAGCAAAAGTTGAAATGTTGTGTGGCTGGTTAGTTCAGTTAGCGGGGCATCAGTCTCCCGTGTGAAAGACCAGGGTTCAAATCCACCCACGGGACAAATGTTAACACCTTCCAATTTGGTCCTTAGGCAGGACCCTTAATGCTACTGCCTAATCATTGTAAATCCTTTGGATAAAGGCATCAGCTTAAATGACTGTTGTGTGTAGAAAAAAAAAATGCATTTCATGGAATTTTATGTTAAACAAGCTGTCAAATTAGAGCTTCATTGATATGTTTTTTTTTTTTTACCATAATCACAAACCTGAAAAGAATTAGCAACTGATAATGGTCTTTTTACAGTTTTTTACAATTGTTTTGGCTTTTTACGACATACTGTTTAGCCTTACATTATTCCACTTACTTTCAAACTACAACACTCAGCTATTTAATGTGGAAAATGCTAAAAAATCCAACAGCTTCCCATCGCTGAGCAACACAAGTGGACTAGGTCTGGGTTAAAAAAATCGATTTATCTATTCAGTCTATTTATTCAGTCCATCGGTTTTTTTTTTCCATTCAAATTAAATATATCCAATATCGATTCAGAAAACTTGGCGATGTCCTCATTTCCGGGAACGTGACCCTACTCTTGCGTGACTTACCAAGACTCAGTGAGGTTCTAGCAAATATATACTGTGTTGCCTCTGTCTAAAATCAGCTTCTCTTGCAGAGATAATGTCAAGTTCAGATGTTTTCATTTACCGTTGTGAAACTAACGCTAAAACTGCAACACTCATGTTAGCAGCTAATGCTAACAGCTGCCATCACGTTCAACAGGAAGTGATGTCACCACGCACGTCCAATATGGTAATTTAAAGTCACATTTCCTCTAGAAACGCGTCGGTAAACACGTCAACCAGCTGATAATCAGACAAAAATATGAGAGTTTTCTAAATTCTCTCAAGCAGCTAAAGATGGAAGCGTTTTGCTCCAGTGAGAAGCTGATGGAGGATTTCTCCTGCTCCGATGTTATCATTGAAGGAATTTCTTTCTTTAAATGGATCGAACATTCTTTTTAGGTTTTATTAACATCAACATGGTTTCTGAAATCTGAACTTAAAGATTTTTTGGAGCAACTCCATTGAATAAAACGGTTTCATCAGGAAATTTAGGAAGTTTCTGGCTGTGAATCAGATTAGATTATTACAGTAATCTGAATACTCCCAGATAACTGATTTTGATTGTCAGGTAAATGCACTCAGTGTTTCACAAAAAAAAGAAAATGTTATCCGGGAACATCTTTAATATTCAAGAAAAATAGGTGTTGTTACATAATTAGCTATGAGTTAAAGAAATTGATTTAATTGAAATCAAATCAAAATAGGCTGCTGTGAATTTAATCAAATCGATTCAGGAAATTAGTGACAACACCTAGCCCAAAAATAGACTAAATTTCTCAGCAAATGTGTTGGAGCATTTCACAGTTGTGGCCAAGATTTTTTGAGGAGTTCATGGTGGCATTACGGATGTCTAAAAGGAGCATGGTTGAGCATATTTATGCTGCATCCAGAAAAACTAATTTAAATTAACCTAATGCTGCTGTTTGTCTGCTAGACAACTTCTTGAGATACTTTAAGGCATTTCATGTAGGAACAACTTACAAAGTCCACTCAGTCAGGCATGATGAGGACACACACCACCACGAGGCTCTTAAAGAGACTATTCATGTGTATAATACTAAATAGTTTAGTAATATATATATAACATTCAACAGCTGATAGTTCTTTTTACTTAATACACCTTTTGTTTTTGTGTTTATTTTCTCTTTTTTTAAGTATTTCTGTGTGTGTGTGTGTGTGTGTGAGTGAGTGAGAGAGAGAGAGAGAGAGAGAGAGAGAGAGAGAGAGAGAGAGAGAGAGAGAGAGAGAGAGAAAGCTATTGCTGGCATGAAATTTAACACATTAATATTTTGCAGTGTACAAAACAGTAACATGTTCCACTTTCATATTAGTTTTAAAATGCTATAAATAGAATATTGATTTAATTAGCTAATTTGCTTATTATTGCATTCTGTTTGGATATTTTACTCAGTGTTCCAACTTTTTGGAATCAAATATGTAAATTAAAAAACACATACAGTAGAAAAATATTGTTAAAATAATGACATTGGAAATAATCTTTGGTAAAACTACAGTAATAATAATACTAATCTACATCTCTACACACCATGTTACTAAAGAAAGAGGGATGCTATATCTATAGGAAGCTTCCATAAAGAATCTCAGTTATTGATTAGTGAATTAAATACATAAAGAATAATTAGCAACAGTTGGCGCATGAAAAGACCGTACATACTTAATATTTACTCTACATATGGGTGAAGAGCAAGAGGAAAAAAAAGTAAAGGGAAAATGTAGCATCCCGGCTTAAGATGAAAAGCTGTTCCTCATAATATCTGTAACATTCCTCTGCCATACTACTTCCCATATAGCATCTCCCCTGCCTCCATCCATTACATCCCATCCCAGCCTCGCCAGATACCCTCTGCTTTGCTCACTGCACCGACCCAGCCCTTCAGTGGACTATGCCATTTGATCCATGCCGAGGATGATTCACACTCTGCGATCTAGGGGGCAGAGGTATCCCTCTCTCACGATCCACATCCATAATTCAGCATTTGCGCCTTTTTCCTCCTCCCCTCCCCACTTCCAGTCTCCTTCCTCTCACTGCCTCTGCTGCTGCTACCTCCTAATGCGTGCTCTAAACATCATCCACAACCCAAGGTATCAGTCATCTGTAAATTACAGGTAAGGTGAGTGCAAATCTAAGTGCTAGTTTGCGTTCATAAAATTCACAGTTTGTGGTGTGTGAAACATACAGCAGCTGTATGTATATTTTAAAGTCTTGTGGATGATTCGTTTCCCATCTCACTGCATAATTTACCCTTTATGATTCTTGTTGCTCAGATTGTATGAAACTGTTGCCATGGTAGCTTAGTGAAGCAGTTGGAAACTAAAGTAAAATATCTTGTGGTCTTAAGACACCAGTGGTTCCATTAGAAATTGTTGGAGCGTGTTTCTTTGGCATGCAATAAAGTTTAATATCCCTGTGTGAGTTGCTAATTCCTCCACTTCAGTACACACTTGCACACAACATCCACATATTCTGTAGACTGCTCTGCTTTTATTCACTCGTAAAGGGATTCTATGAAGCTTATCACAAGACCTCAGTCACTGGACTCTTGGTAGTACTCAAAGGGATTTTGACTGTGGTCCTTTGTCATACAGAAGCATAGTAACAGGCTGTTTATGTTGGATTGGGTGTTTGGATTTTGAAAAAGGTATTACAATTCCTACATTTGAAGTGTAGGTTTTGTATGTTGTCATATTTTCCCACTCTGAAGAACATATTAAGAAGAGGAACATTAAAAACAAAACCTATCCAAAAACAGATTTTAACTTAGCTCACCACACTGTAACATGACAGGCATGCCTATGCTTCTATCACAGACACTCACTTGAACACACATAACAATATGCGGTCACAGGTTGATGTGCAACCCCAGCCTGAGGGGGGTGGATTGATTTGATACACTGTGGCATAGCTTTAAGTTGATTTTAGTTGACTTTCTCTTTTATAATGCAGTAGGTGTAGAGTAAGGTGCTGGAAGGAACAGAAAGGAAAGTAAGTAGAGACAAAGAATGCGTAACATTTCAGTGAGACTGGCTGTTGATGTGCTCCAACATAAGAAAGTATTGGAGAGCACTGGAGGTTGAAGTCTGACATAAGATTGTCAACACAGCTGGATTTCAAAAGGGCAGATTCAGAGTGGAATAAGGTTAATATTTTTTTACTAGAAAACTGCACCTGAAACAGTGATGTTTACATGGAAAATGAGCTGTAAGAACCTTTTTAAATGTATTATACTGTGAGCAAATCAGACCATCCTGTTAGTTTGACATAAACACATTCATTTGATTGTTGCAGATGTC
>JBAMHW010000020.1:4895760-4912638 GCA_037177495.1 Rhadinocentrus ornatus | reverse complement strand
AAACAATACTGAATGCATCTCATTGTCTTCATTGTGGGACATGTTGCACTTGAAGATTTGCATTGACCCAAATTACTCTTAAAAGCCCACATGAAAAGCACATGCATATGCTGTATATTCATTGATAGCACAGAAATATTTAAAAGGTGAAGAGGAAAGTGTGCATGTGCTACTCAAACCTGGCTTAGAGACAAAGGCTGTCAAGATGGAGCCTGACAGCCTGAGGTGATTTTATGTTCACCTCTGACTTTTTAAAATGGTGCAGCGGTGAAATGAAATATCTGACTCTGCCTCCAATTCTAAATTAGTTCTAAATCTAATAGTGTCATAATTTTTTTTCTCTGCATGAGAAAACTCATTGTCCAGAATCACCACAGTATGTCAGCAATACTGCCAACAGTAGCAATGAAGCAGTTATGGCAAAAATATCGTGTCTCATGGCAGTATCCGGGCTTGTCGCCTATCAGTCTACTTTTTGAAAGATTAAAATGGACCCTCAGGGGTATTCTAGACCTTGTTCTGACTTTTAAAAAGTGGCAGCATGGTGCAAGCAACAAACAGCAGCAATTGCATTATGCATGACCTAATTTTATCATAATCTGCCCAACACTGAGCCAGTTCACAAATGGCACGATGGAATAACTACACTTGTGAAGATGGTAATTGAAAGGCTGCCATACTAAAGTTGCAAATCAAAACTGCTCACCCTAAATCCCTTTCTGCTGTCTTGAAACATTACTCCCCCGAATGCAAGTGATGAATGTCACTCAGTTACAAGGCAATTTGACTTGTATAGAGTTCCTGGGGATCGATTGGAGTCCTGAATCTGGTGGAGTGCCTTGCCTTGCCTCATTGTATTGGCACAGAAAACAAATTGCTGCAGTGTAGAAGTGAAAACTTCATTTCCACTTCAGAAAAGTTTATTTTTAACTCTGCAGCTGAGTGACTTGCTTCATTTTCCTTAAAGATTTAAAAGATTAAAGATTAAAGAGAAGGCAACTGAAATGATGGCTCTATTCCCACAACATGTAGACATAATATCAGTCATAATAATATTTATTATACAACAAGAATCCAAAATGAGGCAGTGGCCACCAGGATATCTGCTTTAGAGTTAATTTTGTTCCATCTGGGTTACTGTAGTAACATGGTGGAAGTGTGAGGAGAATCATACAGGTAAAGAAAACCCAATACAACCCTATCACTGCACCTTAAAAAAAAGTGAAATATCATAACAACTATTTTGAAAAAAAAGATAAACTCAAAATGTTAATTAATGTCTACCAAGTTACAGCATTTAATTAGCTGCATTTGGAGGTTACAAAGTTTTAACTCATACATGGTCAATTTGTCATTATTTTCTAATTCCAGGAACCACAAATCAGATAATTTTACATGACTGTGACTACAAATCAGCCCGAATAGCCTTGAGTGAGTGGAAGTGTGGGGGTGCATATTCACCAGCAGTATGGCGGCACAGTCTTTAGCTATGACCTATTCTTTTTGGCCAATGGAACAGAAAAGAGTGCCAAGATGATTAATGATCATGATTACCTACTCAAACCAAATGTGGTTTTCTGGCCCAGCAGCTTCACTTTTATGACTTAAACCTGGGGCAAGATGTTTTATCATGCAGGCAATGCTGCACACAGACTGCACAGAAAGTGTGTGGTGATGACCAACGTATTACAGATAAAGTATTCACCATGGTTGGGGAGAGAGGTAAAGCCGCCTGTGGATTGCAACACAGATATTTAAGATAAAGTTTATTTTCAATATTGGCCTCAGGAGGTTAGGCCTGGTGTTAAATTTCATCTTGTGGTGTGCTTATGTGGGTGGGGATCAGTACAAAACAAACAAATTCAGTCGCAGACGGCGCTGAGCTGTAGAAAACTGAGGTTAAAACATATCTGAAAACCCTACCAATATTTGATCTGAATCCAGATCTGGTTTCTTTCAAAGTAAAGCTACTGAGCAAAGCTTAGCAAATTATCACAACTGAGCCTTAAGAGATTCACTGACGAAACCACTGGTCCCATTTACGATACTATGCACTTCTTAAATGTCTTTTGAAGACTGCTTCTTGATTGCGCAGGCAAGCATTAAAGGCCAAATAAGGAGCATTGGCACCTAGTGTTTCAAATCAGAACCGCAGTCGAAAGAAAAAAACATGGAGAGCGTTCTGCCCCCCCTCGGAGAGTTCCGCGCAGGTTGCCGGTTAGTCTGAGAACGGCTCTTTTATATAGTCTATAAAGGACGGGGTACATAGCCTTTAAAGTCTTTGTGTCTGCTTCTGCACCAAGAAGCTCCCAGACAACGTCCCAAATCATCAACCTAGAGTTAATTTCTGCCACAAACACTACAGCAATCTTCATTATGACGCAGCACTGCCCCACCTGCACCAAACCACACTCCATCTAGCCTCAAAGGTTAGTCCCTCTTAAAGGTTACAGCTCCCTCTGACATTTTCCTCAATGACTTATTTGGCACTATGTTTTTGATAAATATCAACTCAGCTGTTGTGGACACTCTGAAATACTTGCTCAATAACCAATAAGAAGAGGGTTTGTCCCTGATAAAAGTGAATTGTTAATGAGAAATGTGATTCATCAACAATATAAATTAGAACTCTAGCTGAAAGGGCGACAAAGCAATCTATGCATTTGGTCAACCTTAGCCAAAATTCAAGGGCTTTTAACAACATCAGCAACATCAGACTTGATGGTGACATGCAGCTGACACACAAAATAAAGTCACGTTAATCACAGTGAGTAACAGTCACTCAAAGCAGAGAGGAAATGTATCAATTGCTAAGTACTCTAATAATCTTTTTCCATGTGCTTTTTTGGTCAGGGAGAAAATTTCATCATCATCACCAAACAGCTGAAAAAATGACAGCGGCTGTGGTTGTTGCAATGCTAAAAGGTAGACATTTTTGAAAGCTAGAAAAAGCTCACTTTCTGGCTCAGTACTGGCTGAATGATCAATAACCTTGTCAAACTCTGCAGATGTATCATACTCGTTTTTACTTATCTGACCTTAAGATTTTAGCTATTGCACTTTTAGCCCCTTTAAATATCTCAGTAGGCTCCCACGACATCTATCATTTGAAGATTATGCCCAAAATGAGACTGCAAATTTATCTGAACAAACTTCCAAATTTTTTCTAATGAAAAACTGCATGAATTTCCCAGTTAGTTTAAATCTTAAGAAAATGTACTCACTTTGCGTTTTGAGATACGTTGTTTTACAACAGCATTTTATCACATTGTGGCAGAACCAACATCATCCTTTGCAAACATTAATGTTTGACCAAGAAATCATGGAGTACATCCATACAGCTGCTGGAGGTTCTCAATTTGTAAATGATTAAATGATGTATATTTAAATAACAGTGGTATATGATGCATAATAAATACTTTATGAACCATGCAAGAAACATTTACTATCACAAAAAGACCAACACAGACCCTCACACTGCACATAAACTGTTGCCGCCAAATCATAGGGATGTAAAAATGTGCTACGTCTCTAGTCCCCATCCTTTTGGAATGAATAAACCATTTTTGTGCAGACTCAGTTATTTATTTAATGACTGGCAGCGCCTGTGTTGCTGCCAGGAGGGCCACAGCAGCAGCTCAGCAGCAGCTTTGTGTGCTACTCAGCCACTGGGGCAATGGAGATTGTTGCCACCATGCATCTGGTGTGTAGTCCCCCTGGTTTCCCCGCTACCACTGCCAAGATTTTTTGCTGCTTGTCATTTTTTTTTCTCTGTATATCTGATTGCTTTGGCAAATCAGAAGTATTCTAATATCACCTGTCAGCAGAATGGTGTAGTTTGTGTGGTGTTTATATTGAAGATTGAGAGATAAATCTTTGCAGTGAAAGATTCTTTCTTCAAAATGTCCCAAAATGCAGTTGTGTAACATTTCTGTGGTTTCAACCAGTGTTGAACACTGTGGGTCAATTAAAGACAAATAAAGATTATGTGTGACTGTGAAGCAGGGAGATGTTAGAAAATAAAAAGGCATACTCAGCAAACCTTCCTTAGTTTTATAAATATTTTCAAGTTAAGGTGTTTAATTTTTGATTTCAGGGGCATCCTCGATTTAGTCAGTGACGCTCTGACCCGCTGTGCTGTTTAAATTGATGTTCTGGGTGTTTGTTTTCCATACAGCAGATTAAGACCACACAGCAAAACAGTGTAAGTAGAATCAAAGCTGTGCTGGAATGCAATCACTTATATTAATTCAAATACAAGTTAACCTAGGGTTCATTATTATTTTGAACTCCAAGCTTTATTTGCTTCAATACAAAAATACATAAATAAAACATGACAGGATAATCACATAGAATTAATACATAAATAAATAAAATTCTTGCTTGAGTGGATAATTGATATGTAAAAAAGAATATTGGCGTTTTTTATTATCATCCTGCACAATAACATTTATGATCATAATCAATGATCATGCAAGACATCAATTGTTTGAGATAAGTGCTGAAACTTCAAAAATCCATTTAGTAGCTCATATTTACATAAATTGCCACTCCTTTGCAGTTATGTGTAATCATCCATAGGATTATACCCCAATCACCACCACATTTATGACCACTCTCTCACACACTGTTTAAAACATCTCCCACACACATCAGTGATTTCTCTGTATTGGAACATTGCATTTTGTACTGTGTATATGTAATCGTTGTGTATATGTAATCGTAAACATACAAATGTGGGGAAATAAGAGCAGATTTTTCATAAATGCTAAGGATCTCCTGGTTCATTTGTCCCACAATTTGTTTGTTTTAACCACATTATATGGAATGCACAGTTAGAGGCTGTTGTAATGGCTCCACTGTTATGTCTCGAGTCCCATCTTGTGGTGCTATCACATCTTTGACATTAATTTTCATTTTCAGCACAGTGTAGATCTAACACTATCTACTTAATAAAGTATCCTAATGCCACCATAAACACATTTTATGACACTTTATTAATTTATGTTGTGATCTACTTTCAGAACAATCATTATATATTAGATTTTATATCTCAATAATCTCAATGGCTGAGGCCACCCTCCTAGTTTGTAGTTAATCTGTGTACTTCTGTAGCATTTATCCTCTTTAAGGCATATACCTAAACACTGTGAAGACATAATACATTTAATCTCTATTCCTCATGCAACTGAAACAGCTAAATCAACAACACTCACTTTATGTTTCAGAATATGGAAACAGTCCAATAGGGTCTGACTGCTACATCACTGTCTCCAGGTTCCTCTAATGCAAGTTTTATCACCTCTTGTTAAAGGCTGCCATTATGGAAAATGTTTGGGGTTCAAATATTCAAAATCCAGTGTGTAATTTGCTTTCTGTAGTTTATTAAGCTGTTAATTGCAGCACAATAACATAATATTGTGGTAGAAGTCACAACAGATTTTGACAGTAGTCTGTCTTAACAGGAGCTGTCCATTCAATGAGGCTTGATCAAGGCAGCAATACACCAAATAACTGACTAGCAGAACTGGTGGGGCCGGATGAGATTAAACCTAGCATTAAATACCACAGTGTATGTTCATATAAAAGCCTTAAAATTACATACTTACTGAGCTCTTCTTCACTTTGCACCTAAAGTTTCAGATCATCAGAAGGTTGACCTTCTTTATCATTATCTTAACATCAAATGTCCCCATATGCATGATGTGGTCCACTTTCCACATTTTTGGAAAACTTTAGTTTATCCAGAGACATGATGTGATACATTTATGAGATTGTTTGAGACTTGTCAATGTAAGTGTTTTCAAGAGCTGTATTTATTATTATTTTTCCCCTCCTACTTGGGATGGATTAGGAGTTTTAAAAAGTAGTTGGAGCCAAGGTTTACGCATGTAATTAGGTCTGCATGTTAAAATACATTCCTAAACACATGAATTATCTTATGAAAATGAACATGGTGTCATGTCATGTAATTGCTGCCTTACAGAAAACAACCTACAGCAAGATTATCAATTCATAATTTACAGCCTTTTAAAGTGACACTGTAATATATTATATTACAGTAACATTAGATATTATTATAATAAATTATTTTAATATATTAGGTGGACAAGCACAGATTTTACAAGTTGGGCTGGATTGAGAGAAGTCCTGCTGCAGACCAGTCAGTTGTAATCTCTACAAGTGTCTCTGCCCTTGGTGCTGAAGCAGTTATGCAGTAAACTGTATAAAGGGGTTTCTTTGTTCAGACTCCCAAATTAAACCTAAATCATTTTCCTAACAGTAAAAATATACAGTAAAAGCAACATATACTTAATTTATTGGTGAGGTGATTTAAGTTTAAGGGATCTATTTAGGGCAAGAAGTAAAAGCAGGTGATATTTAATTAAAAAAAAAAAAGTAAAATAAGACATAGTTCAAAACTAATCTCTTAATTCTCTGGTCTGCAAAAATAAATAAATAAATAAAAGAAAGAAAGAAAAAGAAAAACATATCAATAGTGTAGCTGTTTATCAAGAATCCAGTGGAGCTTAAAGAAAGTGTTGAGTTATACTTGCCTCCACATAATGAGCACTAGATACAACAATACTTGAAAATCCTGCACGTACTAATAGGAAATCTTCTAATATAAGCTAATTACTGTTAAAAGAGCCTCTAAAACTTCTGATGCATGACAGAAAACCTCACTGACAGTGAATGATCTGGAACCTGGGTAAGGTAAAAGTTATGGACTGCTAAATGGAAATTTCTGTCTATTGGAAAATGAAAAATTAAAGAATTCAAACACTGGACTGGGGATTATTTTGTGGGTTTTATATACTATAGCATGCATAGCTCATAATTGTGCAACCCACCTTACAGTAAAAGACTCTAGCCTCCACTTGAAAACCCTTTAAATAGTATGGGTAGATTCCATTGCTTTGAATTAATAATCATCTATGAAACCCATATTTAAAGCATTGCACTAAGTACCTTAATACAGTAAAACAGAGAAAAAATATTGTTACCTACTGGTAAAATAAGAAAATGCTAAATAATTTCAAAATGGAATTCCAATCAGAGTGGTACAGACTAATTGAATGTCAAATGAAGCTGACTGGCTTCTTTCCAAGAGAAATCTTGACAACACATTATAAATCACAGGCCCCTAAAGTGCTGATAATGCACTTTCCCTTCTGAAACCATCCTTCTGAGCTTTGGGACCTGGGGTGGAAAATGAGTCTGACGTACCAAACTTTAATTATTTGGACAAAGAGTGGAGTCATTATAAGTCATCTGTGTCTTAGGCTAATGTCTTTGACATGCAAACGAACGTGAAAGTCAAGGTTACATTAGTTTTGATTAACTACAAGTCTCAGACATAAAGATGTGCTGCCTTTGCTCCCCCTTTTACATCAAGGTTACATAAGTCATATCCAACTAATCAATACATTTTTATGCAAAAAACTGAAGTTGTTGATAAATACAGAAAAATAATAGTCCCTTTATGAGATTACTCATATTCTAAGTCAACCCCCTGAGGTACATGTGGATTTTACTTAAGGGACTTTAGTATGTCCATGCCAATTCCAAGACAGAAGGCTTTTGTCCATTTCAATCATTTCCCTGTTCAGAGAAGGATCTGAACAGCCTAAATTGTTCCCACTATATTACTCATAAAGCTTTACTGATTATATTATTCATGTCTGGAAAGACTAGATTATAGTAAAGCCCTTTGACTCTATCACTGTTTATTTCCCTCAAGACATTAAAATGAAGTTTAATGAATCTCCATTTTCACCAAAACTCCTTGCTGTGAGAAGCCCGAAATTGGCATGCCATGGGCAATAAATGTACAAATTGCCCAGACATATCAAATGACTAAAGTTGGCAGGCTTTGACCCAGGTATGTAATTTCTCATTTAAGTCCAAAGTCTTTAATCAAAACAATTTTCAGAAAATAGTTAAATATTTCAAGTAGTGCATGACTTGCCAGTAAGTTCTGTTGGAAGGACATCAGTGGACACAAAAAAGAAAATTATTGGTGAGTACTGAATTCAACTTATTTTGCACATCAAGGGAACTTGAGATAAAATCATCAATAACATGTTTTGTTTTCTTTTTAAATAAATGCTCAATATATTAGGCAAATCTCATTTACAGCTTGTTAAACAAAATGTTGGTCAGGATGAGCTGGACACTTTAGCTGTAAGCTTGAGTATATTTTTTTTTATTGTGCAGTGGGTCTATACTGTATTTTAAAAGGAACAAGCTTAGCCTCAAGTCTGTTGTTCATATATATATATATGCTGTCCGGTCCCTGTATAACCGGTGTCAGAGCTTGGTCCACGGCAATAAATCAGAATCGTTTCCAGTGAGGGTTGGACTCTGCCAAGTCTGCCCTCTGTCACCGATTTTGTTCATAACTTTTATGGACAGAATTTCTAGGCACAGCCAAGGTGTTGAGGGGATCCGGTTTGGTGGCCTCAGGATTGGGTCTCTGCTCTTTGCGGATGATGTGGTTCTATTGGCTTCATCGGGCCGTGATCTTCAGCTCTGACTGGAGCAATTCGCAGCCGAGTGTGAAGCGGCGGGGAGGGTAGAGTGCTCTCTACGGGTCTGCAATAGGGTCCTGCCCCAAGTGAAGGAGTTCACGTATATCAGGGTCTTGTTCACGAGTGAGGGAAGGATGGAGCGGGAGATCGACAGGCGTATCGGTGCCGCGTCTGCAGTAATGCTGCATCGGTCGGTCGCGGTGAAGAAGGAGCAGAGCCCAAAGGCAAATCTCTCTATTTACCGGTTGATCTACGTTCCTACCCTCACCTATGGTCACGAGCTGTGGGTAGTGAATACAAGCGGCCGAAATGAGTTTTCTCCACAGGGTGGCCGGGCTCTCCCTTAGAGATAGGGTGAGAAGCTTGGTTATCCGGGAGGGGCTCAGAGTAGAGTCGCTGCTCCTCTGCATCGAGAGGAGCCAGATGAGGTAGCTCGGGCATCTGGTTAGGATGCCTCCCACCGGAAAGACCCAGGACATGCTGGATGGACTACATCTCTCGACTGGCCTGGGAACGCCTCAGGGACCCTCCAGATGAGCTGGTGAATGTGGCCGGCGAGAGGGAAGTCTGGGTTTCCCTGCTTAGGCGGCTGCCCCCACGACCCGACTCCGGATAAGCGGCAGAAAATGGATCGATTTATGTAGATTTATTGAGATATTGTTTTGAATATATTTTAAGTTCTTTTACTTAAAGGTAGGTTGGATAGAGGGATATTCAGTGGCCCAACTAGCAGATTATAACCAATTCAACATTGCCAGTGTGTAACATTTAGGCTATCTATCTATGGCTAGAAATGTAATATAATTTTTGTTAGTTAACAGTAATGATAAACTTGAATGGTTATAGATTCCTATAATGTGAAACGCCAGTTTCTTACTTAATTTGTTGCAAAATAATAAGCATGAACAACAGGCAAAACATCTTAAAGAAACTTCAAATCAAAACAAAAATATCTAAAAATGAAGAAGGAAACACTTAACATTACATCTTTGGTGTAGAGAGGGGGTCTGAGAGTCTTCCAGTTGGTATGCACCCCCTACCTTTTTGTGATTTATTGATTCCTACATTAGGTGATATGATCTAATTTGAATTGAGTTGATTGCATTGAGAATGTCTCCACCGGTAGATTTGTGGGTAAGGAGTGTTCCTCAAATCCATTTTCTCCTAAGTTGCCTCAAACCTCCCATATTCAAACTATTAATTTAGGGGCAGACAAGAGTGTCTTCTTTCAGGAACAGCTAATCCTCTGGTTATCTGTGTCATATCCAGCTGTGATATCTGTTAATTAATTAAATTCCAAAGCGTGGCATTTTAGGTGTGTGTCTTATCTTGCTGGGCCTTCACCCTCTCCAGAATTCACTACACAGGAGTTTCACAGAACCTGAATGAAATTCTCACTACAGTGGAAAAATCCTCATTGGAGCACATTGCTCTCTGAGCTAAATAATGCCATGATGGCTGTCTCATGACTTTAATATACTTATTTAAACTTTCAAAGGAATTTCATTCGTTGACAAAACAAAAGCAAAATTTTTTTTTTTTTTTTTTAAAGAAAAAGTCTATTTAATTTCCCTTCATATTCATACTTACAATATTTAAAAGATTGTTATGGCTGGGTAAAATCCCCGATAGCCATCTTTTCATCAAGCACATTCATCATGGGAAAGGTAAAACTCTATTACGTGAAAAGGCATATCCAAGCCTTTGTTTTAACTACTTCAATATACTAAGAAATTAAAGCCTAGATTTATTTTGAATTTTTAAAGACATAGTTTAAATGTGAAATTCAAATATTGAAATCTAATCAAACAGAGTGACCTGACATTATTCTTTAACATGATGCAACCTAGTTGCAATGATAGTTAAAATTCAGCACATGAGATGCAGGGATTAAGCCAGTAGTCCGTGACTCCGGTGACGTCCATACCATCCAACAGGGCTGTTTTAATTTTATAAACATCAATGTCACTGTTAAATAAAACTCCAAATTATATAGGGGTGATGCTGTGTCTTGTGTAGTCCTCATTTGTTAGTAAATCATTATTTAGATGGATGAATTGGTGTTTGAATGTTTCAGTGCGATGAGCTTTTATGAATCAACACTGTCAAAGCTTTATAGCTGTGGAGACAGATAATATTGTTTGTTCATGCTCTCACAAATGTGGTTTAATTCATGTGGTATAGAAGTATTTAATTTTAAAAACATGGTAAGGTATAAAAAGGAATTGTTTGGCTGTGTTCACACTGCAGCTCAATTTTGATTTTTTTGCCCATGTGTGACTCATATGATATATTTTAAAGACCATCTGAATGGCACATGTCCAATTTTTGTTTTTTATCCAACCCAGGCCACTTTCATATGTGGTCCTAGGTCAGATGCTTACAATGTGTTAATGTGGTGGTCAGGTCTTGTTTTAAATGGTGCGTCGTCAGATCGGGTATCAGATTTCTCTGGATGAAATCCACAGGTCGGGTGTGGTAATTACCCTTGGGCGGGTGCGGGTTGGTAAAATTAGACCCATGCAGGACTCTGCACAGACAACTCAGCTGCATTGTCTGTACACGCGTCTGCACAGCAGTAGGTATGGAAGCGATTCTGTGCCTTTATTCAAATTAAAATAGATTAACAGAAATGCTTTTTCATTTCAAGGTCATAGCTGAGTATTTGATTATAAATAAAATTGATAATAGATCATTCAAACTGCATTTTATTTTCAACTTCAAACCTGCTCTTTCTATGACACAACTAAAAAGAAAATGTAAAGAGCATTGCTTTTTTGTTTTCATGCCTGTCCTGCAAAACATGTTGCAAAATTCAATTTAAATTCGCAATCCCAGGCGGCGCAGAACAGTGACGTCAGTGGCCGCTCTTCGGCCCCAGTCTGACCGAGCTACACATCCAATGCGGTAGAGGGCGGTGTGGATGTCTGACGCTGGGACATGGGAGAAGAGTAGAGCTTGAAAGCTGTGTTGGTACCATAGACTTTCAGAAACAGCGGGAAGATCTCCATCATCCGATGGATGGTCTGGCAGCTTACGCCGACTAGTTTAGCTATGTCATTCACTCTGAGACCATGCAACAAATATGTTTCAATCACATGGGAAGGAATGTTAATGGTCGGTCGTCCTCTCTGAGGCCCAGCTGAGTCATCGAGTCGATGAAGGACTGACAGCAGGTTAGGTAGGAAAACTTCGTTTGACGTTGGTATCTGTAATGGCAGAGTATGCAGCGTCCAGTGTCTGCCCAAGTCTGTCATGGGAATCCGATTCAGAAATTGTATTTACCTCTATAAGGGAAGCTAATTCTAACAAGTGTTGTGCAATGGTGTGAGGGAGTGCCATGTCGTGTTCAAGTGAGCCCAATGAGCCCAACGAACCAAAAGAAAAGAAGCGGCCAAAGACGTCACTATTCTGCACTGCCTGGGATTGCGAATTCAAATTGAATTTTGCAACCTGTTTTGCAGGACTGGCATGAAAACGAAAAAGCGATGTCCTTAACATTTTTTTTTTTAGTTTTGTCATAAAAATAGCAGTTTTGAAGTTGAAAATAAAATGCAGTTTGAATGATCTATTATCAGTTTTATTTATAAGTCAAATAATTCAGCTATGACCTTGAAATGAAAAAGTCTTTCTCCTAATGCATTTTAATTTTCAAATTTGACATTTCAAATTGAAATTTGGTACCTATTTGCTGGGGCATGTTTGGAAAATTAAATCTTAAATGTCCTTTTTTTATCATTTTAATTAAGTTACAAAATAAGCAGTCCTGGAGAAGAAAATGAAAATGCAGTTTGTATAATTTATTATTAATTTTATTCATGAGTAAAAAATGCAGCTATATTCTGAAAATGAAAAAGCATTTCGGTTAATCCATTTAAATTTGAATAAAGGTACATAGTCACTTCCATACAGTAGGAGCCACTTTTCCTCAAAATGCCATTGTTAACATTTGTGTTTTCCTTTTCCTCAGTCTCCTTCTTTCACTTATCAATTGGGTATAATTTAATCGGTTCAGAGTGGGCAAGTACTTCTACACTGACAAACAGATGTGAAGCATCCATTTTATCCATAAATACTATGCACTGCATGACATTGCATTATCCTCTGCCCACACATGTCACTTCAGGGCCACATATTGTCACACTTCAGTGGTATTATCATTGAAATCATGATGTGAATGACCACGCAGAAAAATCAGGTTTCATAAAAAATAAAATTGGATTTCAACATTCAGTCCTGCAGTGTGACCGTAGCCTTCATTTCAATACAAGCCTATGCATTTATATTTAATTTATTTTATTTACTTATATTATATGTTTCAGCATTTATATTTTTATTCTATTATTCATTAATTCATTCATAAGAATTCAGCTATAGAAGGAAATGCATGTTTATTTTGATCAATTTGGATGCAACAGTCCAAGCAAATGAACAATGTGCCGATGTAGCAACTTTCGGTGGAAAACCAAACAAAAACAAAATAAAACAAGCAGGAAGGAGGACAGAAAGCTGCAAAGTGGAGGATTTATTTATTTATTTTTTACTTGTTGCTTACTGGCCACATGCAGAGGCTTGCAGTCTCTTCCTCCATGTCCCGTCCTGCTGCAGCATGTGTCTGATGAGGGGAGAGAGAAAAAAAATGTTTTATTTATTTATTTTTTTAAACTAAATATGGTTTATTATCGTGGATATAGGATTTGAGGCAAGAGAGCAAAGGTAAGACATTACCTTTGTGACACATAAATTGGCCCGTCTTTTGCATCTGGTTTGGTAAATCTAGGTCATAGCAAGATGAAACTTACAGTTTTGGTATCTGTGAGATATGAGCTTTCATATATATATATATATATATATATATATATATGAGAAATCACATCTCATATATCAGGACATAAGAAGCAGATTTTTGTTGGAAGAATAAGTTGATTTGAATGGAAGAAAGATGAAGCCATTAGAACATGTAGGGACAAGTGACTTAATGACTGCTTGTTTATGATTAAAAAGGTAAACAAGCTGACCAGAAAACCAAACCTTGACCAGTTCAAACCAGCATAGCCTTAAAAAACACGAACATTAAATGCTTTGTTTGTTCTGTATGATATGATGATATGATCCAGTGCTTATATTCCCAAACATAAGCCTGATTATAGTTTGAATGAGTCAAAAATCCACATTTACCACTCAAAAATCCTCATTCTCCAATAAATCCTTGTAAGCCGTTTACATATTTCTTGAATGTAATAAAATAATTTTCACCAAGTTTCAAACCTTAAAATGCAGAATCAATTGTTCTTCTTTAGCTGTGCATTTGTTTATCTCAATGGAGTAGAGACCAGTCATGGCGACAGTATGTCAATTTCAAAATCAATTTTTGGCTCTTTGCCTCTGGCCTTTGCATTACATTAACATAGTAATGACTTTTTGACCCCCCTTCTGAAAGGGGAGGCTTTGAAATCCCAGATGTAGACACAAATGGCATACCTGAAAGTCATTTGTGTTGTGTAATGGATTATTCTTTCAGGACCTTGTGTATTCACATGTCAAGTACCCTAAGTGACTATCTATGGAACGGTTGTAATGAACTGTGAAGGTAGCGACCTGAAAATGTCTTGCCATAAATGTACATCTTCCTTTGCTACATTTAAATGACTTCTGGGAAGAATATTGTATTTCGTTATCTTTGTAATATGTTTACAGAGATATTCCAGTGTAAAGATGTAGTAAAGTATCTATAATAAATTCTATTATATTATATATTATCTTGCTCTGAAACATTATACACATTATGTTGGGAATGACAATTAAGGGCTGCATGGTCAAAATAAGTGTGACTGAAAGCCTTATTGTGTCATTTTTTCCATTATTCCAATTATCATTTTCATCATATTAGCTTTTTGTACCACACACACATATATATATATACACACATATATACATACACACACACACATATACACACACATACACATACATACACACATACATACATATATATACATACAATCTAGGACAACATACTGATGTGACACCAATTGGATTTAGCAGTTGAAAAAAAAAAAAAAAAAAAAAAAAAAAAGAATAGTGAACTCTGGATTACTGCAGCGATGAGAAAGTACCCATGGTATCAGGAACATGATTAGACTGGCAATTAGTCAAAAACTGTTTGGCGAACACCTGCTCTGCCACGTGAAAAGTTGGACATTCTTACTGCAAGCAAAGTTAGCCAAGCAAAGTCCAATTTAGCAAACCAAGATATCACACCTTTTAATAGAAAATTTACGGAAGACCGTTAATGGCTAAAACTTGCTTATTTCAGCCAGCAGCTGCTCTTACCCCTTTTTATTAAAGTCTGACAAACTGACCTCTAATTACACCTGTGGGCTACATATTCACAAATTTTAAAGTGTTATATTTTAAAATGGGAATTGGGCTAATAATATGTATGATATCAGTTGAACATGCAGTCTTTTAATATGGCTGTGGACCTAGATTGTCTCTGTGAAAAGAAGAAGTATTAGGTATGAGGAATAAAGCTGAATGTCAGAATAAGGCACTCAAAAGCAGTCTAGTTTGGACCATGTCTTTACCTCACTGCACAAAGAAAACTTTGCATCATGAGCACATTTATGTTGGGGTTACACACTTCTGAGAGAATGTAACCAGATATGCAAGAGAGTTTGTTAAACAGAATCGTATTGGAAGTCCTCCATAATTGGCAGATATTTTCAAAAAGTACTTGGCAGTTGATTAGTCATTCCCACCGTTGCCCATGGTGCCGCTCCAGCCGCTTCCTCGCGTCTGCTGCTGTTCCTGATGTTTTTCCACCTCCTTCTCTGTCTGTCATCCTGGTTTATTACCCTTTCTCTCTTCCCGAGCTCACCTGTCTGTAATCAGACATTCCATCACTTGCCTTTTGCGCCAATCACGGACTGTGGGTTTGTCAAACAAATCAGTCTGCAGGTGTTTCTCATCAGTTCCATTAACTTCAGTCCATGCCATAAACCCAAATAGGAAAAAAAATCACTGCAAAACAATCCATGAAAAACTATAAAACCAATTAAAAAAAAAAAACGCTAAAACTAAAACAAAAAAGTAAATACACAGCAAGTAAATAAAATCCAAAATAGAAGTTAATTAGACTGGTGGCAAGTCTAGCTGTGACATGTGTTGAACTCCTCCTCTTGCTGCCTGGACATCCTGCCCACAGGCCTTTTCAAAAAGTTTTTAAGAACTCTGGAGCCAGATCTTCAACGGCTGTAATCAAACACCTGCTAAAAAAGGTCAATCTACACAAGACACAAATGAGCAACTACAGACCAATCTTAAATCTTCCTTTTGTAAGTAAGATTATTGGAAAAAGTACTTTTTCATCAGCTAAATGACTTCTTAACACAAAACAACTGCTATGATGTCTTCCAGTCAGGTTTTTGACAGCACCACAGCAATGAGATGCTCAGACCAAAGTCTTTATTGACATGTTTGAATACAGATGATGGAAAAATGTCAGTCTTAGTCTTATTGCTGCATTTGATACAGTTGATCACAATGTATTACTTACGAGTTACTTACTTAACGACTGGAAAGTCTCGCCTTGCCTTTACATTGACAAGTTTACAGAAACACTTTTACAAGTTCAGTAAACAGAATCACAAAATCTGCACCCATCAGAATCTGTGTATCTATGGAAACAAGAGTGGATTGCATTTTCTTTTTTTATATATATTGTTTTCTCATGATGACGGGATCATTTATCTCGCTATCTTGAGAAAACAAAGTTTGTTTTCTTGAGGTAGGGATGAGAGCTTATCTATTTCTTCTTCATCCCAGTACAGAGCTGTTGCCTTAGTTGGGATGCCTCAGTACAGCAACGATTGTAAGCTAACATCAGATCAAGCAATTTTTAATCACTGACAAAGGATGAAGTACCGACATGTCTGACTGAAGTTTTACCAATCACTTTCCCATAGTAAAGTACAGTAAAGTCACACATTCTGATATCAGAAATGTTAACCTCGGTCAGTTAGTCTGGACTATTCTAACATAATGACAACCTCACATAGCCAGAATCACATGGCTACAATGTAAAAGTGTTTCATTCAATGTAATATTTTTTTGCACTACCCGGCCACCGTATATCTGGCTGACAACCACTGTTGCATATACTAACTCTTCCTAAAGTCCATTTATTGTTGTCGCTCTACTGCTAATTAATAAACAACTGCAAAATATGTCATTTTCTGTACTGCTTGTTCCTATTAGGGGTCGCAGGTGAGCTGGAGCCTATCCCAGCAGTGTTTCAGGTGAAAGGCAGGGTAAACCCTGGACAGGTCACCAGTCCATCGCA
>JBAMHW010000020.1:4884588-4895660 GCA_037177495.1 Rhadinocentrus ornatus | reverse complement strand
GAGAACCCACGCATACACGGGGAGAACATGCAAACTCCACACAGAAAGGCCACCAACCCCCACATTTGAACCTCCCCGAGGCTCAAACCAGCAGCCTTCTTGCTGTGAGGCTGAGGTGCTAACCACCACACCACCATGCAGCCCTGCAAACGCAAAATATATCCCATAAAATAAGATCTGCTACAAGAAGAAAAATGAGGGCAGAGGGTAAATGACATTTTTTATTATTTCCTTGTCATGGTTGATACTCTGCACCTCTGCAATTAGGCTCATCTGCTCCACCTGCCGTAATTGCTCACTCTCCTCACCTGCTCCCCACCCTACTTAAAACACTCTCCAGTTGCTGCCTCCATGCCAGATGGTCATTTCACCTTGTCTAGTTTTTGAGTTTGGTTGTATTTGCAGACCTCCCGTTTTCAACCCGATCATGTCCGTGGATTTTGCTCTTGCCCTGCCCACACTGGATTGCTCCCCTGCTGATTGCCTGCCTGGATATTGAACCGTGTTTTGGTCTGATCACGGATTACGCCTATTCCTGATAATTAGCCTGATATTGCCCCCCGTGTATGACTTTGCCTGCCCATGACTACGTATCTTGCTCAGTGGACTCATATTCTGCCTTCTGGAGTTTTTTCAGATACCACCGCCACATCCTCAGACTGTGCTGATTCCCTGCCACATCACTGTTCTGCTCTTAAAATAAAACCATATTTTGTTCTACCACAGTACTGAGTACGGCTGATTTCCGGGTCTTCAGGAGCTAATCATTACATCCATAACAAATCTACCAATATGCTCTCCATGATAGCAGCCAAAGGAAACTTTGGCACTTGGTACTTAATTAAATGTTAAATTCTGAGACAACATGGATGTAAAACTTATTATTGCTGCCTGCTCTTCAAATATTTCCTGAGTTTGCTTTATGAAATATTCATTGTGTTGTTTCAGAGTCAACGTATCCCTCAAGTATACGTGTAGCAGGTTTGTTTTACTTATCCTGAGAACAGAGCAATCATACTTAGAGTTGTTTCAGCTTTAAACGTCTTTGAAGTTGAATGTCTTTGAATCAGTGTGTACAGGAATAAAGAAAACTGTTAAGTTTTACAAAAATACATGTCACGTACTGTGTAGCAGAAGCATGGGAACTAGTATGTCAGACAGGGACAGTTTGTCTACTGTGAATAGCTGAAAAGTGCTGGCTTAGAACACAGGGAGTGAGAGAGTCCCAAATTATCAAATAAATATATAAATAAGTAGATCCCCTATTCGCAGATGGCTGAGAGGCTGCCATGCAAAATGTCCCTCAGGATACAAACTTGCCTTCACTGCCAGGCAGATATTTGGCATTATAAGAACTGTCAGCAAGCCTTATTTGCTCACATGGCATCCTGAGCTCATATACATGGTCATGTAACTGTATTGCCCTGGATGGGTTATGGCAAGACCTGACTCAGCGGTGTAAAAAAAGAAAAGAAAAAAGACATGCATTTTCAAGCAGAACAACATGTTTTAAATTCTACTTAATGCATTTAAACACTTTGATGAGAAGCCTAAAAATGTTTCAATCTGTGGCAATACCATATGTGAAGCCTTAACATACTTATAAACAGCAGATGGAAGGCAATTATTCCTACTTTTGGACAGAAGTCAACAATGCAACCTAAAATGTTTAATAGCTTTGCATATTTTTAAACATTTTCCAGTGTTAACCTACAGATTTAAGCACACGTTTGTTCTTTTCAAGGATTAATCATCTAACCCCTGTCACTGACTGACTGAACAAAATATTGATATCTCAGAAATCTGTATCAAGAAGACTTTGTCCCTTATAATATCTCTGATTCAGCTCAAAGGCTGCAAAGATAAGCAAAGTGATTTTCCTATAATTTTACAAGCTTAAAAGATTTTCTGTCTTGCACAATGATATCTGACAGTGCATTGTCCTTTTTTTCGTAGAGGCTCTCGCATTAGACTGAATTCTTTTCCAACTGTCTAAAAGCATCACCTTGTGTTACCTTAAACCAATGACTGGCTGATTGATTTTCTTTTGACAGATCAATGCATTCTTACTCATCCAGCACTGTCAGACCGTGAGAGGTCTTTTAGAACACCAGTCACCTAAAAACATGAAATTCAGTCATTTCCTACTGATGCCAGAAGCTTCAGTTTAGGTGGAAACTAGACACACTAAGTTGTTAATATATCATGGGTGAACTGAATCGTGTTCTCTTAGATGCATGCAGAGACAATATTATCATTTCCTGCATCTTTTGTATTCTCACAACTTACTCCTTTAAAATCAGTTCAATCAGCTAAACATAAATTTTTGTATGCTCTACACCTTTTCTTAGTGTGTCCCACCTCCTTTAAAATTGCATGTTGGTGCAGTTTTATATTTGAACTTATGTTGCAGTATTCAGTCCAATTGAAACATTCTTTATGTACTTCCATTAAATATTTAGGAAGACAAAGTATAATATCTGCAGGACACTCACCAATAATTGAGGACTGCTTGAGATAGGAAAATGTAACCACTACTGTAAAATCAAAACATGTTTTAAACAAGTAGATAATACTGGAATGAGCATGGCATCACAAAAAAACATAAGCTAACTCTAAATGGAGTGAAGTTACTCTGTTTTCTCTGGATTATAAATCTGACTTTAATTATAAAATATAATATTTATCACTTGACATACTTAATGCTTAATGTTTTTCTACTCTAGATGAAATTTCCACATTTCTGAACTTACATTACATGCAAAATGCCTGTACATTTATAATTTTTTAATATAATTTTTAAAATAAGTTTACAAAAGTAAATTTGAGAAAACCTTATTGTAAGGTCATAAACCTAACTTGTACCAGAATTAGCCATGGGCTGATTTTCATCTGTAATCTACTGGCAGGACACACTAAAAACCATACAAAAACTACTGTATACATGGTTACAGCCTCCCCATCCCACCCAGACTCGGACACACATTTATCCAGCACCATAAGAAGATGCTCTAATGGAGAGAATGAAATGTGACATTTAAAGTTGATGTGGGTGATGTGTTGAACACAGCTTTAATCTGACCATGTTTAGGATTTATAAATTGTTTTTTGCTCTATAACATAAGAAAGCAAAGGTTTTGCACCCAAATGCCTGCTTAAAGTTATATATTGTTTCAAAACTGCACAAACACTTCTTACTCAACCTGCATGGCAGTGGAAATGCATGTTTTCCTTTTGATTTTTATGATTATATTGAATATTTAGTGATGATGGTGAAGTTACAGAGCTTTTCCTCAGTTTTACGGCTCATTAAGTTTCCCTCTCATCTGCTGCTGTAAACTTAAAATGTTGCTTCCTGCATGCCAGATGATTTGTTTACCTGGATGAAGATCAAATCACTGTTATTAAAAAAACAGCGCTCTGGTCAAATTGGGTTCCTCCCAGCCAAGTACACCATATTGCTCCTTTTGCTACTTTGCAGATTTTTATATGCATCATTAAGCCAAAGTTTCACTCAGTACACTTGTAAACTTTATATCACTGAGAAATGTCAGACTAATTAATTAACTTGTTGTTCTTATGTACTAAATCGATGTCAATAAGGAGTAACAATGAAAAGCCACATGCACTATTGCCTCGTGTGCACCAGCATGCCAGAAAAAACATTTGACAGTGTCAGAAATTTAGGATGATCATACTACAGTAAATCTCCTGATATAAATTTCCTATGCTTTTCAGCCTATATGTACATAGTATTAGGCAACTTGTTTATCAATGGTGCTACAACATTAACACAACAAACCAATACAGTCTAAATGCTTTCCAAACAAGATAAACATAACTTATCAAATTAAACAAGAAGCTAATCTAGTTGAGTTGTGGCAGCATAAGCCTTGTCTCTATATGTAACCTCCAACTCATACCATGAACATTAAATATAGATGCAGCACAGAGAGAAACTGAAAAGGAATTACAATTATTTTTACCAGTGAACAGATTGGTAATCAAAGCTCTAATTTTTCAGTTTGTCAGGTCATCTAGAATCTGTGTTTCTCTCCATAGCTGCAACTGGCTATGATTAAGCAAATGTCATCATCATACAATCTACATACATCAGACATGATGATGCTGCCAGGATAATTGATATTTGTCACACAGTATACCTTGCAAGTAACTAAAACAACAGTTAAAGTGTTACAGTGCATTCCTGCTTTAAGGTATAAGATCTTGGCCTGCTTAAGAGGACATATTTAATTTATTCACTATATTCAACAGGAAATAAGAGGGATTTCTCTCACTGACAGGAACAACCCTGATTCAGCATGTTAAATCAGATCAAAACAGGCAGAGCATCAGAGCATGAAAAGACAGGCAGTTCACTTATGCCTCCAACATCCCCAACCTTCAATTGTGAATTTGGTGTAAAGATGCTCTAAGATAGGATAAGTCAAATGACATCAAACTTATGTTGAAGTGTTGTCATTAATTGAATGGATGACTAACATCAAGTATATGATACTATGGCTCCCAGAATACTGTGCTTACATGATAGAATAAGATTCCTGCTATAGAGCAAAACTGGCTTCTGATAAGGGCCAAGATGTTATGTAGCTACATAAATTACAAATACCTTTGGACCCTGTTGAGAGTCAGTAAACAGAACAGTGAAAAAGAGATTTTAATTCTGATGATACATTAGTCTGAAACAGTGTGTAAGCACATGTATGTCTACAAATTTCCTACAGGTCATTTATGCAACAAAAGAAGCAAAACAAATTTCATGTGTTAAAAAATTTATTCCTAGCAAGCAAAAGCTCAACGTTATAAATTTGGCCTTTAAAATAGCTGTGTTTAAAACTGAACGAATCGCTGTGTGGCAATGATTCAGTTTGCTAATGTTGCAATCTCATTGAAAGACAATGAGAGCATGTTTTGCTTTTTACTAATATCAAAATGAAGACTACCACACATAGCCCCGGGTCTGTCTTTACAGTGCAGCTGATGTAAATAATATTGTTATTATTAATAATAATAATAAAGGTAATCTTGTTTGCTATAAATATTCAATGCTTTCAGTATCGCCATTATTTTAAGCTACCTGAGCTATAGATACTTTTTGTGTCTTGATAAATATGTAATAACAAATGCTTGTGAATGACAAGACTAGAACTAACATTCTCTAGCCCGAAGGGCAGAGGCTTATTCTCCTTCCTATTCACATGGCATTTGCTGTCTTAGTCTGACAATAAACTTGCTGGATAACCTCATGTTCATTTGTACAACTGGCTCAGTTGTGAGAATAATTGCTTGTACACTCTGCTTGTTAACAGAGGATTCCACTGGGGGGCGCATTAAAGAACTCGGACCAAAAAAGAAAAGAGAAAATACAGGCCCTTAACACAAGGATGCCATATCTTGTCTTGGAAACTTTACTTCATTTTTGCCGCTGTTTACCCTGTAGCCTTACTTATAAGCAAGTATATTTTTTAGCCTTACTCAATAGTGGAAAATGTCCATGTCATGTACATTGTATCTCATTGGTGTCCAGCTCCGGTCCTCGAGAGCCGTAGTCCTGCAGGTTTTCAATGTTCCCCTGCTCCAACCTGACTCAAATTACTGAGTCATTGTGCAGAACTTCATAGGCTTTGGGAAATATTTAATTGAGTCAGGTTGTAGTATTTTGCCGAATTTTGACATCACAGTGTTGGGTTTTAAATGAGATTTCGTATTCTTTCCTGTACTCCTTTCATTGTTAATAGTGAACATTTTGCTTTTCATTCCTGATATCCATGTATCACTTCAACATTAGAAAATTGGAAAATAGAAACTTGGTGAATAATATTCTGCCTCCTGAAGCACAACCAGTGCTTTATGATTTCAGCAGGTTCAAGTATACTTTATTTTGTTCAGAGAAGAATGATTTCTAGATCACCATCTCACTGCTGGCTTTCACAGGAAATGAAAATTAAAAAAACGGAGCATTGCGTTTTTACAAAGAAAAAGAAATGCTACTTCTCCATTTTGGGAGCATTTGTGTATATTTCTGTTTGAACATTTACTGCTGCTGCTTTCTCAGCAGCTGCAAAGGCAATCAGTCTCAGGTTCACCTCACCAGCAATTCACAGAATAACGCTGCTTACTCTTGTCTTTTCATTTCAAAACTATATTTTATGTTAAATATATAATTCATTTTAGCACAATGCAAGAAAGAACACAAATTAGAGAGGATCAATCTGACTTGTAGCATTTTGTATACCACTCTCTCTGAGGGCACATATGTAACCAATTTCATGGTCTAAAAGCTACAGCAGAATAACATCTGTGTATGCCATCTAAAATAAACATTAAAATGAGCTTACTTTCTAATGAGGATGACGTAAAATTAGTGTTTAAAATTAATCAAAATGAAAATAGCTGAACATTATTTTTATTTTATAAACCATCTAACAGCAAAATCTCTTCAGCTTTACCTATGTTTCTCTTTTTGGTTTGAGTTTAATGTTTAGGTCCTCAAATACATTTAAAATAAATGAATAAATATAATTTATATGACTCCTGTTTGATCTTCCAGATGAATGTCAGGTAAAATCAATGGTATCTGTAATTGTAGTTGTGGAAATAATAACTGCAGGTGAAATCCTGCGGTAATCACTAGGGAAATTATAAATGAGATGTCTGTGCAGCTGTGCGTGATGTGAATATAACCGCTGCATCTTTTCTGTACAAACATCACGGAGTGATCTAGATGCATGCCCACATTGTGTAGACGTGCTGTCCTGCTCCGACTTTAAACTGTGGAACCCTTCATTTCTACTTGCTGTTTTGAGAACACCTAGGTCTGGCTGAGCTTTACTTCATGGTACCACACCCTATTGTGAAAGCCTACAGTGGGCTTTGATGCCATTGATTTTCACTTTTGGGAAAAATACTTTTCTCAGTAGCCATTACAAGTAGAACCTCGAGTAAACCTAAGGGTTAATGATGATAACCAACACTGATTGCTGCTTTCTTCATGTGCACCTTTTAAAACACGATCAGAATGTTGAAGATATCAACTTAATGGTTCAACACCATTTAAATACTAACACTGACAGCTGAAAATATCCTTAGACCAGACATTTTTCCTTTGGGTGAAAAAAAAAAATAAATAAATTAGTAAAAAATTGCTGTCCGGAATTTTTTGTAAAACTGAAGAAACGGGAGTTTTCTACTTAAAATAAGTAATAGATTAAGTAGTTAGTAGTTAAATGGTCTTTACTTTACCTACTTAAGTTGTTTCTGCAACCATTTAACCATCTAAACCTTTTAAATGCACTGTAAAAATTGCTCAAGGACATAAATCAATAAATAACATTATGCTCATAATGGATAACTGAGAAACTAGAAATCACTTGGGTGAGTCTGAGGAAAAATAAATAAATTAAAAGAAAATAAATGATACAGACAAATTAGCATGAAAAATAATTTTTGAGTGTTTATGGATTCATTCCAGTGAGGAAGCTTTTTGATGTAGAGGCTGCAGTGTGAGATGATTGGCAGACGGCGACTGCCTGCAATCCCCAAAGCTGTTGAAAAACTATGGATAACATAAAGCACAGTTAGCCAGAGAATAAAACAAAGACTAAAAAACATCTTGCTTCCTATATATAATGAATTCTATGGGCCTATATTTTAACAAATATAAATAATTTGTAAATGCATAATAACCGTCAGAATAATTAAGTGTGCTCTCCCTGACAATAACTACATTACCGATTGTTGACATTTGAAATATCTTTTTTTTTTATGTAACTCACACAAGACAAGTGCCTCTCTACCTTTACCAGTGGTTACACCTCAGTCTCAAATAAATTGTGTTTAAAACAGTCACACACACACATTCCTACCTATCAACACAGTATGCAAGACGGAAATGCATTTTAGTAATACTACTATAAAATTTTATTATAACCATGTGAATATTATGCATTCAATTTTGTAGGCATATTGAGAAAGTTTGTTCCACGGGGGTTTAAAGTGCAAATGCCAAACCTGAATGTTTTGATTTGGGCTACTTTGGGTTGAACTTATTCAAAATATGAAACCAGAAGCTACAGCAATAATTTGAACAGTTGGGAATGGGATGTTAATTTAAAATAAAAATAAATAAATAAAAAAAATAAATAAAAACACACACACACACACACACCTATACGTGTTTTCTTTCCTCACGAGGCCCAAAAGTTTTACACAAACTGTGGGGTCCCCCCTTTTTAGTGGTTGTAGACCTCTCAAAAAATTCAGGCAAGACAAAAAAAAAAAAAAAATCCTAATTTCAAATATCACTTTAAATCAGCCATTGTCAACACTTTTTTGTCCATGTCCGTATTTTGGTCTCTTCTGGGTTCCATTTCTAACATTAGGCACTTGTGAGGTCCTCCTAACACACGCCAGTTTTTCCACCAACTGTGGGGTCTGTACTTATGAGGTCCACCTCCATAAACATTTATGCTCCACTTTTGATATCTTAGCAGGGACCACCCCTAGACATATCGACACGTTTTCAGTCATCCTTTCACCTTGTTAAAGAAACTGCAAGTTTGCATCAGGAATTTTGTATTCTAAAGTAAACTACATTGATCTTGCACCTTGATCTTGCACCACCAACCACCCAGTTCACACCCTTTTTGACCCCCAGTGTTACTTTTGTAATAAACACATAGAACAAGTACATGAATGTGTTTTTCCTTTCAGAACTTTGACCAAAAACCATCTATTGCGGTTTGTTATTAAAAAAAAACAAAACAAACAAAAAAAAAACAGAAGAGAACACTTCTTTAGAAAAAAACAAATTAAATTTCTGTGTCCAATATCTAAGGAAGTAAAAAAAATTTTTTTTTTAAAAGAGGAAAAAAACACCAAAGGTGCTAATGCTTCTTATAGCATTTTTCTTTTCATCGCGGTTATGCGATTTTAAATGAAAAACTTGACAGCGTTCCAATCTCTATTTTTTGACCAAAAAACATTGATAACCTCTCTTTTGGGTTGCCCTCTTCTGGTTTAGGTTGCTTTCTCTGGGGGTGCAGGCTAGCTGGGATGTCGAGCTGACCTCCCCTTCTGACATCACTGTTTCAGGTATATCAGCATCTGAATACATAAAAGATTAAACAAAAACAGAAATACTTTACTCATCTCACAAGTGAAGACAAACTTTGCTGGCTGTCACAATAGCAAAACAAAGTCAGAGATTAGGGGTATAAATTCTAAAAATAATAATAATGTATGTCTGTTAAAGATGAGAGAAAAAACAATACAGTTCATTTTATTCACTATCTGGCATTTGGCATACACTGATAGTACCTTCTTGTTGGGATCTCACATGTCCCTCCACAATCCCCTTTTCTACGGGCACACCATCATCTGGCACAGAAAAAAATCAGGCTGATAATAGTCAATAAATGTACTTAACCACTTTTCATAAATGCTGTGGTTCCTATTGTTCTGAAAAATAAACAAAAAAAAAATATAAAATAGACTAGTCATTCATATTGTTTCCATACTTCTACAAAAGAGGTTTTGATAGTTAAGATGAGTAATGCCACAAAACTTAAGGTTATGTAGTCACTCCATATAATCCTTGATTAAAAAAAGTTACTATAGTAACAATAAATAAGTGTTAGAGGTTATATCAGCAGCAAATGTGAATTGAATTGCCATTGCTTACCAGGGTAGAAAAAACAAAAATATAAATAAAAAACAAACAAAAAAAAACAAAAACAGTTTTTGTAGTACAAAATTGATGCTTCCTCGGTAAGTTGAGCTTATTCAAAATTCACGTTTTTTTTTGTTTTTTTTTTAAGTATTCAGAACGAATAAAAAAGGTAATTTATCCTGTTAAATTGCAAATGAATAAAGACCATAAAGCATACCTTTCATGTCTTCTTGGGAACATCCATCTGCACCATCAGATTCTATATCTATAGGATAAATGACAGAACGAGTTGAAAATCTCAAACTGGTGTCATCATGACTTCTTCCTCATGACTACATGGCAGTGTTTGTCTTGGTGGCTTATGCTCCACTTAATGCTAACACTAGCGATGTGCTAAAGGAGCTACATGATAATATCACTTTGTTCCTAAAAAAACATCCAAAATGCTTTTTACATGGTTTCAGGGGACTTTTTTCACATAGATCTGACTAACTTCCTGCCCAGGTCTCACCATATGTCATGTTACCAATACAGTTAAACACTTTAGACTGCATACAGAAACAGAAGGGATACGTACAGAGCTTTTCCTATGCCCCCACCTTGATTCTTGAACCACATCTCCTTTATGCTTACCCCTGCCTACCGTCCAAGACAGAAACAGATCAAACCAGAGCAGAGGACTGTCACCGTGCAGCCCCATGAAGCTACCTCTGTGCTGCAGGACTACTTCCAGTGCACAGACTGACAGGTTCCTAGAGAGGCTGCCACGGGATTGGGAGAGGTGGACCAAGAGGAATTCTCATCTTACTGTCTTCAGCTTCATCTCTAAACTCATTGAATTTGTAACCGCTACCAAAACAGTGATCACCTAACAAAATACATGGCAGAATTCAGGAGGTCAGATCTCTGCTGAAAGCCAGCGATGCTGCATTCAGATCTGGTCATGTATCAGTTCCCAGAGTGGCCAGAAAACAGCTGATTAAAGACATCAAGAGGGCTTAGAACTCATGTTTAGAGAATCCCACATGTAAAAGTGCAATTAGTGCATCACAGACTATTCTATAGTCATTTGTCAGATGCTTATATCCAAAGCGACTCATATCTGAGAGTAAGAACAACACAATAAAGAATTCAAACAGGGTGCAACATCATAATTAAGTAGTAGTCAGACTGCTGTGAGTCAAGTTGGACCCAGGCGCTGTCATGTAGTGCTAGACGCAGGTTTTTTGTTTTTTTTTAATACAAGATCATGATTTCATCAAACAATATCATCTTGGGCATCAGTGCATGCAGCATATTAAGTGCTGAGTTGAGCCAAAAAGCTGGACCAATCTTTCTAACTCATTCCGACGAGTAGAAGAGTTAAGCTAAGTGCGGAAAT
>JBAMHW010000020.1:4865471-4881418 GCA_037177495.1 Rhadinocentrus ornatus | reverse complement strand
TACCAACATTCAGTTTGGAGACAGGAATTAGTGAGTCATGCTCGTACAGAAAGGGGGGAAGGGGGGGGGGGTATACATGTGTGTGAGTGTGTGCGAGACTGTGTTAGTTATAATGAGTGTTTTTATTTTTTTAATCTGATGGAAAGACTTGTTTTATTTTTAATATGTTATTTAATCATGTAAAGCCCTTTGTGTTGCCTCTGGCACAAAAAGTGGAAAAATAAATAAAGTTTGATTTGATTTACTGGATAGCTTTCCATGGTCACGTGACCAACATGTTGTGATGTAGGTTTGCGCCTGCCCCGGGAAATAGAGATAATTTTGCAATTAGATCTTCAAACTCTAAAAGTAATGCCCACAATCATTGGCAAAATTTGCAATGGCACAGCGGAGGTCTGCACTCTCTTGAGTGCTTCTAGTTTGTCTTTTTTTTTTTTTCCATGGTAATATAATGTGTTTGTAAGAGCTTCTGCCATCATATAACAGCCACCATTTGTCTACAAATGCATTACATAACGGAAATGACAATAACTATGACCAATTTATTGAACTTAACTGGACAAGAGTGCAGATACCCCAAACCTTAAAATAAATAAACAAACACAAGCAAACATGGACACTAATGCACTTATACACTGGTAATTCCATTCCCCAACAAACAGTAGATAAAAGTGACTTTTTATGGTTTATCCTTATTTAATTCCATTTTGAAGATTGATCATTTGGTTGCTCCATTTTTAAAAAGCATTTATTTAAAATCCACATCTACAGATAAAGTGAGAGGCTATGAATATGAATACCAATTCTGCTTATCCTCGACTACTTTGCCTCATCCCATGCCTTTAACAGATGGCCATGAAAACCTATTCTAAAAACTGAACTTGTATGCACACAAACACACACACATAAAAACAGACACTCTGGCGGCCGGAGGTCAAAACAAAGTAGTAACGCCAGAAGAAAAGATTAGAATGACAAAGGAGAATGGCACTGAGTCGAGAGCGCTGCAGGGAGGAGGACAGCAGAGATGGAGCTGCTAAATAATGGCTCTCTTGTGGATAAAATATAACCTCTACTGAAAGAGGGGAAAGCAGTGGAGGAAAGTAACCATAACATTTTAGAGGCAGTCTGGTGAAAAAGAACACATACTGTTTAGAAAGGAAAATAACACTAAATCAACACCTTATGTTATTTATAGGTTATGTGGATGAGGAATGTCCATCTAAGCTATTCTTATTATTCTATTCTATTTTAATAATAGCTTTTCCTCTCAGTCTCTTTCATATTTATATAGATCAATTAATTTGTCACTGTTTTATTTAAACATTTTAAGATGATCGAAGATGACCAAAAGACATCCAACATGGATAGAAATCAGAATGTGGGTGTTGACAGGTGAGGCTATTGTTTGTTTATATTCCTACAACATTGTGGGATTCATCATTATAGGCAAAGCCATAAATGTGCATGTTTAGTAGTAAACACTCCAAACTGAAAGGATCTGTATTTCATCATCCTAAGCACCATAAAGCTTATACTATACTAATATAAGAAAAGCTAAACATGACATTCTAACTAAAGGTGATATTCAGTAACATTACAAGAAAGCAAAATAAATTCAGGAGCCGACAGTGAAATCAAAATCCATGAAATATAATTAATGGACACCCTCCATATATTGCTATAAGGCAGGTTAAGAGAAGGTCAGGTCTCTATTTTATTTGCATGTCCAGAACGAATATTAAGGTTATTAATCCCCTCACGTGACCCAGAAGTAATAAATGTTCAGTTGTACTGCTTTCAAATTAAAAGAGAAGCTATGAATCTTTAGTATCATGCTTCTGGCAGAGCAGAGAAGTCAAAGGAATAGAACAAGAGAGTAGATAAGAGGAGGAAAGATGGCTCTGGCTGGGAGAAATGAAAACCAGCATTGTAAAATAGATAACAGCCAGCTAGTAAAATAGAAAGTATTGAAATGATTTCAATCTGCCTCTTGATTTATGTATTATAGTATTTATGGTATTATAGTATTTGGGAGCTACATAATAGGCAAAATGATCTTCTGTGATGATGCTTCATCACCTTCTGATGTAGAATCAACTTTGAGGATCATACTTCAGGTGATGCAGTTTTGTCTGGTGTATATCAAAGCTGAGCTCACGAACAAACAAGTGGTATCTGACTGGGATAATTATTATTTAGCCACTTCTTTGTTTCTAAGGTGAATAATAACCAAGCATAATCATGACACTTTTAAAAAAATAACTGAATTCACGGACCATTTCTTTAAATTTTAAACTTATGCAAATGCATCCTACATTGATTTTTTTTTTTATTCTGGATAATTTTTAAAAGCATATTAATACTAATCTCGTCCTAAGCCTTGATAAATGCAGATGGTTGCGTCAGGAAGGGCATCCGGCATAAAACATATGCTAAAGAAATGTGCGAACATCGTACGATTTCCATGCCGGATGAAATTGAAGTGGATGATTCGCTGTGCCGGAAAAAGCCTACAAAAAAAGTCATTTTAAGGCACTCTACATAAAAAAGAAGAAACAAAACAACAAAACAAAAAATAAAAAAAAAATGAGTAAACTCTTAGTAAACACAATCTATTAATGTGTTTGTTAGATTAAAAATGCTGCTTAAAAATATTCCACCGCATTATTTTCTTCACTATCTTTCTTTCTTTAGAAGTATTTGACTTATGTAAAGACTTATGGTGATCTGCTCCAACCAACAATGACTACTTTCAGGGTGGGGCTCTATTGGGAGGTTCAAGAGGATTCTAGGTGGGCTGCATAACTATTGAGCTGGTGTGCAGGTCAAAACGTAAATAAATTAAGTGGGTAAGTAAGATTGGACACACTCTTTGATCTAAGTGGTTACCTAAGAGGCCTGATTATTAGTGAAGTGTGGATCAACACTGAAATGTCTATTCCTCTGACTATAACACAACAGCAACCGGATAACTGAAAGTAGCAAGTCTGAATGAGGACATGCTAACTAGACACCTAGCATAACTCAGCCATTATGCAGTGCTGTCAAAGGAAGACCTGGAAAGCACTGGACAACATAGTCTTCACCTGTGTTTGGAGTATTCTCCAGGATATGACCTACAGAACTGTCCAGATCTTCCTTTGACAGCACTGTATATCCTAATTGCTGCAGTATGCTAGGTGACTAGTTAGCATGTTCTCATTCAGACTTAGGCTACTACTGTTGGTTGCCCACCCAATGTTGCGTTAACCCTTAATAGTCTCTGCTTAGGCCAGTTTAATATTGATAATACCAGTTCCTTCACTGAGATTACTTCCAGGTCACTGAGCAGATATTAATACAGCATAAGTAAATGTACCTAGGTACATTTAAAAGAAAGTTTGGAATTTAATCAAAAGCAGGTGGAAACTCTATCTACGGAAAACAACGTCTTCAAAGACTCGGTGAAAACCCTTACTGAAGGAGTAAGCAGTTTATTTTATCAGTGGGAAAAAAAATATGAAAGAAGCAGTTCTAGATCTACAGGCTCATAGGATGAGAGATAAGTTAGTTATTTCAGGGATCCCTGAGCAGATGGAGGAAGATACAGAGGCAGCTGTTAAAAAAAATTTATCAGAACCAACTTGAAACTTCCAAAGGAAAAGGTAAAAGCCATCTTTGTAATGGTTCTTCCCTGAAGACCCGATAACTTAACCACACACTGGAGTGAGTATAGCAGAAAAAGGTTTAATGTATAGGCGGGAGCACAGGACACCAGGAATAGTCTAACAGGATGATGAGGGAGGGTCCCAGAAGGCTGTGGTGCTCAGGGCTCTGCAAAAACTCTGAATCTCTTAGAATAGTCCAAAATCCAAAGATCGTAGTCAGAGTGGCAGAAATAGACTACTTATCCAAGGCAGGCTAGAATCCATGGTCGTTCCAATCCGGGTTTGGTATCCAAGAAGACTTGGGCAAGAGGAATCCCGGGTGAAAACTGGGTCGAAGACAGAGGATCTGGAGCACAAAACAAGGCTGGATCTCAACTAGACAAGAGCAGTTGACCACCTGGCGGGAAGGCAGAGTCTGGAGCGGGTTTAAGAAGAGCTGGGCGCTGGTGAGACAAAGGAGCAATCAGGGAACTACAGGTGGAGCCAGTGAGTCTAATCAGTGGGTAGGAAACAACAGCAGCACAGCCACCATGACAATCTCTTTTCATCAGGTTCACTGCATAGGGGGAAAAAAAATGAGTGCAGACCCAGCAAAAATTTGATCTCCACAAAGAAAAAGAAGAGGTGAAATGTTGCGGCAGACAGCTTTGTGGGACTGACCTTAGCATAAGCAATTAGTTTCCTAGAGAAATCATGGAAGGTCTCTGTTTTTGCACTTTGCATTTTTTTCCAGCTGCCACCTCACAAAACCATATAACACCAATGCAAAGCTGCACAGTACATTTAGTGATACCTGCATATATAACCTTAACACTCACATTATTGTCTCAAGCACATTTAATAACATTCAACACAGGCACACAACACTGTATATAAATATTCAAACGCTTACAAATGCACACACACACATATCCACAAGAAGCATCCAACATTTACCTTTTCACCACAAGCATGACCATATTTAGAATTATCACGTGGAATGTACACGGAGCTGGGAACAGAGAGAAGAGACTAAAAATCTTTAACAGATTAAATGATCTGCAGTTAGACATTGTGTTCTTACAGGAGATTCCAATGACACAAACATCAGTGAATACCCTCTCTACAACGCAGTTTCCTCATGTTTACTCAGCCTGTTAGAACTCCAGACAGAGAGGGGTAACCATTCTGATAAATAAAAAGTAACATTCACAGAAATTAACATCATCTCAGATCCTGAAGGGAGATTCATCATAGTAAAATTATCTATTCAAAATATGAAGTTTTGCTTAGCTAACTTATATGGCCCAAATGTTGACAATCCCTCCATCTTCCACTCTTTTTTCACATCAATTTCTGAACAGGCAGATAGAACACTAATCATAGGAAGGGATTTTAACATGGTTCTGGGCTCTGATAGATTTTGTAACACTGTAAACCATCAAAACTGGCAACTCACAAACACTATTAAACAATATATAGAGGATTTTTGACTTTGCGATATATGGCAGTCTTATCACCCTAATATCAGAGAGTACACCTTCTATTCCTCAGTTCACCATTCATACTCTAGGCTAGATTATTTTCTGGTTAGCAGCTCTTTTTTGAGTGAGATTTGAGAGACCCAGATCCATCCCATCACTATCAGCAACCATGCACATGTTTCCTTCACTTTGAGGAACACAAAGACAGAGTTTTAATACAGCGTTGCTTAAAACTTGATTTTATCTGCTACTTCACAAAGGAATGGGCTATATAAGTAGAAAACAATGACAAACCAGGAGTCTCAGCATGTGTTCTGTAGTAAGCAGGAAAGGCAGTAATGCAAGGCAAAATTGTTTCTTTTGCATCACATAAAAAAAAGAAAGAAAATTAAAAAACATTAAAATTAGAACCAAGAATTAAATCAACACCTACAGTACTTCACCAAATGAACCAACGATCAACCAAATAAGGAAGGCTAGACTTGCATTAAATTAAATAATCAACAAGAGAACAGAGTTTCTGGTGCAAAGATTACACTTGGAGACGTTTGAACACAGTAATAAATCTGAAAGGTTTTAGCTAATCGGTTAAAAATAAATAAGGAAAAATCTACAAAATCAGCTGTTAAAGATTTAGTAGGTAATATTATGCATGACCCAGATGCAATAAACAACATCATTAGAGATTTCTTTAAAACTCTGTGTACATCACAATTAGATCCATCAGACAACGATATCCATCATTTTCTCAACAATATAGATCATCCAGGTTTACAGCAGTCACAAGTCACGGCCTTAGATTTTCCTCTCACCATGAAGGAGCTACATGAAGCCCTTAAACATATGCCCTGTAAAAAAGCCCCAGGTCCGGATGGCTTCCCAGCAGAGTTCTATAAAGAATTCTGGACACACTGGCCCCTACATTTTTCAAAATGGTGACATAAATAAAGGAAAATCGTTACTTACCCCCAGACATAAACTCTGCCACCACTACTGTTCTATGAAAATAAGGTTAATACCCCACAATACCATCTAGCTAAAGATCCATATCACTGATAAATGTGACCTTAAAATAATCTGCAAAGAATTAACTGAATCGGTGCGGCGTCTGCAGTGATGCGGACTCTGCATCGGACTGTCGTGGTGAACAGGGAGCTGAGCCCTCGATTTACTGGTTGATCTACGTTCCTACCCTCACCTATGGTCACGTGCTGTAGGTAGTGAAAAAACAAGATCGCGACTACAAGAGGCCGAAATTAATTTTGGCCGCAGGGTGGCTGGGCTCTCTCTTAGGGAAAGGGTGAGAAGCTTGGTGATCTGGGAGCGGCTCAGAGTAGAGTGCTCCTCCACATCGAGAGGAGCCAGATGAGGTGGCTCAGGCATCTGGTCAGGATGCCTCCTGGAAGCTTCCCTGGTGAGGTGTTCTTGGCACGTCCCAGTGGAAAAAGGACCTGGGGAAGACCCAGGACACAATGGACGGACTACATCTCTCGGCTGGCCTGGGAACGCCTCGGGACCCCTCCAGATGAGCTGGTGAATTTTGCCGGGGAGAGGAAAGTCTGGGTTTCCCTGCTTAGGCGGCTGCCCCCACGACCCGACTCCAGATAAGCCTATGACAATAGATGGATCGATGAATGGCATTAGCTGGAAGGTTAGAGAAAGCAATTCCTCTCATTTTACACCCTGATCAAACTATAAAGGGCAGATATTCCTCTGTTAAAAAGCAGAGACTAATTAATAAAATAGATTTTTCTACCATCAATAACCTGGGAACAATAATAGTTTCTTTAGATGCAGAGAACGCTTTTGATCGAGTTAACTGGAAATATTTACTAGCTGCTTTAAACAGATTCGGCTTTGGATCATCTTTCATTAACTGGATTAAAATCCTATACAGTTCTCCTAATGGGAGTGTCAGAACGATTGATCAAACCTCTCCAAGCTTTATTCTACAAAGGGGTACCGAACAAGGTTGTCCACTATCCCCCTCACTTTTTGCTATAATTATTGAAACGCTAGCCACTGTGATTAGATCAAATCAATCTATTAAAGGCATTCAGTCCAATTATAATTCATAAAATTAGTCTTTATGCAGATTACATTTTACTATTCCTCCAGAAATCACAAACATCTCTATTTAAAAAAAATCTTACTAATTAATAAATTCTCATCACTCTCGGACTACTCTATTAACTGGTCTAAGAGCACAGTTCTACCCATCAACTGTAGCTTTCAAAATCTACCCAACATCACATTACAATCAGGCAACATTAGATACCTGGGTGTAAATATTCCGTCCAGGCTCTCAGAACTAACAAAGCTTAATCACATTTACTTTTTTAAGACTTTTTAAGATTAGGGCTCATGAGGGGTGGAACTGGAGGCATCTCTTCTCGCTCTCTCCCACTGTCATCGGCGGCTGCTTTTGGGTGGCTGGGGGAACTGGGCCGTGGGTCCAAGCGGCCGTTTGCCCTGGGGCCAGTCCTCGGTTCTGCATCGGGGGGCTGGTGAGGATGTGGGTAGGTGTAGAGAGGGTCGGGTCTGGGCCCGCCTACCCTTGAATCGGAATCGGCAGGGAGAGGGCAACGAATGGGCTTTGGTTGAGTGTGTGGGTAAGGGTTGGGGCAGAGAGGGGTTTTGGGAACTGGTGGATAGGAGGGTTGTTCATGGGGGGGGTACCAGAGGTACCTAGCCTTGGTGTTGGGTTGGCGTGGCCGTGGTGCTTTTGCCTGGGGCAGTCGGGTTCTGTCGGGTTCTCCGGACTGAGAGCCCCTCTGCTCTGGGCTGAGTGGGGCCGCTGCTCTCTCTGCTTTAGCTGTCCTGGGCTCTATGGACCTGCTGGGCCTTTGGGGCCTCAGGCTCCCTCCTGTCTCTTCCTGATGCTTCGGGGTGTGCCGTGGCCTAAGCCCCCTTGTTCACATTTCACCCTTGTTGCATGGTTCACCGTCACACGTGCATGCTCACAAACATGCTTCTCTCTCCATCCGTTTTTTTTTTAATTATTTATTTATTCTTCTAACATAAATAAATACCAATAAAAAACACAACTTAGGGAAAAATATATCCCAAGCATGAGCTTACGATATCATAAATTGAAAACCAAAAACAACAACAAAATAAACAATAACATACATATGGCGAGTAAAAATTTTCTTCAAAATGAATCTAATCGTCGTTAGCAGAAAAAATCTGGCCTTAATGGTCTCACATAATTAATCCAATAAGAAGAGAATAATTCCAGTTTGAACTTGACGAGGGCTGTTATTTTTTCCATATTATAAATGTCCATTGTAGTGTTCATCCATTTGTTCAGGGTCGAACTTACTTGTGAAAGCCATTTTCTCGTGATTGCTTTTTTAGCTGCAATCTATAGTGTTCGTCAAGTATTTATCCTTCTTTGTCCATTTCTGTGATAAGATTCCGAAATACATGCTCTTTATGTCGAAAATTCTCAAGTCCTTAAAGATGCCTTGCAATATTTTATATATCCCTTTCCAATATTCCCAAAAGATATAATATTGGTTTGCATATTTCTAATTACATTTTCTCCAGCAGTACACAGTTAATTCATCATAGTGGGCTTTATGAGCTGGTGTGATAAAAATTCTTATTAAACACTTCCAATTGTATTCCCTCCACTTCTGTGAACTCGTGCGTTTCCAAAGATTTGACCACAACATTGTCCATACTTCCTCAGTTATATTTATACCTCCTTCTTGCTCCCACCTTTTCTCAATATATGTGGATGAGTATGTCTTAAGACTTAACAGTCCTCTGTATATTGATGAAATTGCTCTAACTATCGCCTCTGAGTTATATGCTTTAATAAATAATTGTACTAAGTGCATCTTGGGCTTAGTTACCTCTTTTTATTTTTTTATGAATGTAATGCTGAACTTGAAGGTATGTGTAAAAATCTTGCTTTTCCAGAAAGTATTTGTCTTTGAGTGAGTCAAAACTTAACATGGTTGCTCCTTTCATTACTTGACATATAGACCTTTTTCCTTTGAAATTCCAATATTTAAATTGCATCTAATTTATTCGGTGTAAAGTCAGAGTCATATGCTGGCCATTTCAAAGATACAATATCCTCTTGTGAATTGAATTCTCCACATTTTAAGTGTCCATTTCACCCAGGGGGTATCAATATTACTTATGTACCTTTGTATCTTTATATCAGCTAAAATTGCCTCTATCGGGGTATTGCAAATCTTCTTTTCAATGGATTTCCACTGTGCTTTATAACATGGATTTCACCAGCATATAATAGTTCTCATCTGCGCTACAAGAAAATAGTCCCTAAAAGAGGGTAGACCCCACCCTCCTTTATCTTTACTTAACTGTAGAATTTTAAGTCTTATCCTTGTTTTTTTATTTCCTTGCGATATGTATCTCGTAATCATTTTTTGCCATTCCTTAAATTGGCTCTGATTGATTTCTATTGGTGAAGTCTGAAATAAGTATAGTAAACTTGTTCATATATGTTCATTTTAAGAGATTCTATTCTTGAACTGAGATTTAAAAAGGGCATTAAATTCTGTCATTATCTGCACCGCTTATTCCATAGCTGGTCGCAGGGTAAGCTGGAGCCAATCCCAGCATTGTTTCAGTTGAGAGGCAGGGTACACCCTAGACAGGTCACCAGTCTATCGCATGGCCAACAAAGAGACAAACAACCATTCACGCACACACTCATTCCTAGGGAGAATTTAGAGTCACTAATTAACCTAACATGCATGCCTTTTGACAGTGTGAGGAACCCAGAGAACCTGGAGAGAACATGCAAACTCAACACAGAAAGGCCACCAGCCCCCACATTCAAACCTGCCTGAGCTGAGGCTCGAACCAGCGACCTTCTTGCTGTGAGGCTGCGGTGCTAACCACCACACCACCGTGCAGCCAATAAATATTTAAATTTTCCCCTACAGGGAAATAATTGTATTCTAAAAGTCTTCTGGTATCTCTTGGAATTTTAATACCTAGATACTTTAAAGAATCGGTATGCAAAACTCCAGAATATTTACTTTTTAGTTCTTCTGATGGGTGGTAATTGTATGATAATAATTGGGTCTTTTCTATATTTACCTTGTAACTCACCATATTTTTAAAAAAAATTCATCAATTTTGGCAATGAGTGTGTTAGTTCACCAAGATATAATAAAATATCATCCGCATAACAAGCTATTTTATATTTAATGTATTTGATAAAGATCCCCATAATGTCTTTATTTTGCCTAATGTGCTGAGCTAATGGCTCCAAGTAAAATGCGAACAGTAATGGTGACCATGGGCATCCCCATCTGGAGCCTCGTTCTAAATTGAAGCCTTTTGATAAATATCCAGTAATTTTAATCCTTGCTATGGGATTATCATATTAGACTGTATCGTGACTAGAACATGCATTTAACACAAGAATGGCCAAAATGGTCATTTTGAAAGTTGTAAAATTAGCATAGGACTTATCAATAACTTTTTTATAAAATAATAAAGACTTGCTGGTGTCTAACATTTTCTGAAACTATGTGACTAAATAATAAAACCAGTTTTAATATTTTGTATGAACAGAGAAAATATGATTATATTTGCCTATTTCGACTAGAAGTGGTCATTTGGACTGCACTGTTCTACTTTTAGATTCCTGTCATTCTGGATCAGATCATGTGAAAGGATTCTGTATGCAGAGATGGATCCATTCTGGATTTTACATCATTTGCCTCACATGCTGATGGTGTCAGAGTTATTTTTTTCCCCCAGCTCTGTTGTGCAGCCACTTCTAGACTTCATAGGATAAAACATCCACAGAGAGAAAGACGTTTTTCCATTAATGTGACGACTGGACTGAATTAAAAGAAGCTGCACATCAGGCAGACCTTCAGAGTACTCCAATCCACTTACATAAGAAACATGGAGCAGAGTAATGATTAGGCTGCATACTCCTCTGTACAAGAATATAGGTCTGTCCTATCATTTGTTAGTATCCGTCCGTCCAATACAGACATTAGAGCTTGTTCCATTGTCATGTTTGTCAATGAAATGTAGCCGTGTGGTGTATGACCCTGTGTAAAAACTAACTAAACTGACTGGTCTCATTCCATCCAGTGTAGCTATTGACCACAAGGAGATGTATTTAGTTATTCCAGAGTAATCAATAAGCTCCACTTAACATCAAAGAAAACAGAGCAGAACTCCTGTCTCACTAAAGCATACTGTATGTGTGTATTACTGAAAATTGGTTCCACACCGGTTCTGAAGGTGGCGCAATCTGGTTGGAAAATAAATGCTTTTTTATTTTAAAATGGTAGATGAGGTAGGTTTAACTGCAATAGCGTGAATGATTTCTGTGCTTTACCTGTAAGGGTTGAACTACAACAGAAGTGGATTCACTTTATTTGGAGACATGCAACGTCCAATCAAAAAAAGATAAAGTGATAAAGGACACTGGTCTGGATTCTGCATCTTTCAGAAAGCCATTTCACAAATTTAACTCAAACAGCTGGTTTAAAATTAAACCAGTAATGACAACAGAGACTATTTCAGCCATTTATTTGGGAAATAATGCAACTATAAAAGGGCATGTTTTCTTCCAGTCCCAGTCTTGTCTGCAGCTCATGCTTCCAGGGAAAAGCTTCCAACAGCACCACCACCAGCTGACTGTTTGTATTTCCAAGCCATGTCAGCTGTCATCCTGGGAAAACACACTGTATCTATGCCACATGGCTTAAAATGGCACTATCAGACTTCTTCTCACATAGTCTAGAGAGAAGGTGGTTGTGCCTGGAAGCAGCTTTTGGGGCTGTCCGGCCAACTGTTGCTTTCCTGGACAGAAAGTTGATAAAACTTGTGTATTAAGTGCATGATTCTGGCACTAAGTGAGTGGGAGTCCTGACCATCATTTTATTGATGTTGTTTTATGCCAACAGTGTCAGAGGAGACTAGAGAAAAAGTTGAGAGGTTGAACTGTGGCTGGAGTTCTTTAGTATAGTCGATATATTTTGATATCGATACTACTAATACAAGCTTTTTATGTTCCAGAATCAATTTTCATGTTAGAATATTGATATTTTACTGATTTGGGGTAGAAAATACTGTCTATCACAAATTGGAATACAGTGGAAAGTAACTATAAAATCAGGAGCTTCCCTAAATTATACGCAGTTGGCAGGAACTCTTTTTTTCTTCCGCCTGCCAGGGCAGCAATAGGGTGATGTAGGATGTGTCTGGGAAGACATAAAGGTTTTGTAGCAACATCACAAAACTCCTTAAACATCTGAGATCATCAATAAGTCAATCATAACACAGAATATAATTAAATTATGACAAGAAAGAGGAGTAAATAACTGGGTTGTAAGGGCAAGACATCTTGGAGTCCCTTGATTCTGTAGGCAGGTGCCAACCACTATTCAGAGGGAGAAAATGTGGAGCTGTGTGCCACTTGTGACCCTTGGCTGGGTCACACCAATTTAAATAAAAAACAAACCATAGGTTAAAAAGGATCGAGTGGAGAGCAACACTGACACACCAAGAGGAGGCAACAGACAGTTTGACCAAATTTATCAGTACACAAAGAGAGTCCATAAAGGTCCCACAGTGGCTAGAACTGCTACAACCCTCGGTCAGCATGTTGTCACTGAACCTGGGAAAATCAACTGGGTCATCAGGTACTCGTGCCATGGCATGGCTCCACTACGCATCCTCCTTGAGGTGGCAGCAGTATCTGGTTCTCTCTCCATAACGTGTAAAAAAACAAAAAAAACAAAAACAAAATGAGCCACCTTATAGCACAATTATGCTAAATTTTGGTTAATTATAGTTATTTTATATAAGCAACAGAAGTTCCCCTCGTTCTAAAGACTATTGCTTTCTGTTTTGTTGTGTACAGCAATAATGCTGAAACAAGTAACTCTATGAATTCAGCTTGAAGTGAAATGTGTCCCTAAGATCAGCTTACATCAATTCAACAGGCCTAGAATTAGTTGGTAAGGATGCTTAAGAGGCTGGTGTCATTAAATTTTGGGTAAAACAGCCATTGTAGGGCTTTAAAAAATAAAAATAGAACTGAAAAATATTTAATTGGATAGAAAGATAAATAACATCAATCCCTCTGTTTGATGGTTAATATGTAGGTGTTGACAAACATGTGCAATTATTTTGGCATTTATATATTTATTTATGCATTTTACTGGTAATTTCAGTTTGAGTCACAAAGTTTATTATAAAAATGTAACTACCATAAAGTGACTGTCCAAACATATTAAATTTCTGTACAAAGCATTGGAATTGCAAATACTGGCTTGTTTTTTTTAACTTAGGATTGGATTTAAAATGAGTGATATCACACATCACTAACAGTTAGAGATCCTCACATGACGTAGGAGTTGGAGAAGCCATGTAATATTAAGAGAATTTATCTTTGATTGAGAAAAAAAAGGGTGTTTGATAGGTCAACTAGATACCTGATGTACAAAGGCTGAAGCACCTGAATGTAGCCCGCCCAGTTTCAGAATTTTTTCCATATTGAGATTATTATTATTAATCAATACCACATTTGAAAATATCTAAAAGGGCAGCTCTGCAATATGTTAAAACCGTTCATGCACATTGATTTGTGATGGCAGTTCTGTGATTCAGGTTAGTATCACACACCAGTGGACAGGTATCGCAGTTGATGCTCTTCACTTCTAGGCAAGTCTACATGATGTTTAACAGGCTGCAGAGTTACACATGGCCACTACATTTCATTAAGCAAGACAAGGTCAGCAGCCTGGGCAGAGGGATGTGTTTTACTGGCATTTGAGTAATGCAGTGTTACTAAATGCCAGCTGACCTTGTTGTTGTATCCTGACAGACAGTGCCTCACATTCCCACCATCATGTTCCACCGAGGGAGGAGATGACATGCTGCTTAGCCACAGCAAGAATATGTTCTCACTGTGCATGAATGTCACGCTTTTGCCATTTTATTATAATATTAATAATTTCTCCTCCCTAGTTAGTTTTCATCAGTCTAGCTGCCCACCGTTGTTGTCTTCAGCCCCGTCGCCACCACCTATGATGTCCACATGATCCTGTCAAACCTAAGTGGTTTATTCAGATAATCATATAAGGTTATGTGAAAGCCCATTTGTTGATCATTTTGCAGTGTGTTCAGACATATTATGTGTGAGAATCTGGAGAGTACTGATTTGCTTCAGCTTGTAATGAACAGATGAGCTTAAGATTTAGTTTCCTGTCCCATTTCTTTACCCCCACTCAAGCTTTCAGACTCTCTCAATTCTAATTTAATGAAACACAAAGAAAATCTAAATCAGGAAGACCAAACTATACTGAACAATTCCTTAATGAACTCTAGTCTTGAAATCGGCTGCCATGATTCAAGAAATGTATTGTGTGGCATTCAGGGTCTTTCACCCACAGAGGGCCCCACTCTCAGGTCAGCTGCACCTAAGCCTCCATGGTGGCCAGTTTCTTTAAATTAATTATGGATTGTTGTTTTGGGCAGACAGACTATTTTGTTTTCAGAAGACACACAATTCCAATGTTTGAAAACTGCCAGGGTTAAAAACTGAGAGAAGCATTAATTATTTGAGATAGACATTACTTTTTTATTTTACTAAAGAAAGACACAGTAGAGCTCAACAATTAGCAGATCCATGCCTATGCGCCATCATAAGCTGGAGCAAAGAATTATTACAGAATAAACTAATTTAAATTGATAATGACAAACTGCAGCTGTTTTCATTTTCCCTCTCAAAGATGTGACAATTCCCATGGCTTGTGCCTCATTTCACTGCAACATTAGCCTTGAAAAGAACTGAAAAAATAGTTTGAATGTAATATAATTTAGCCTGCTATGTCAGTCTCCTTGATGGCTACATCCATCATTGTCAGCAACAGCTACATCAGTGCAGGGCCCAAGGTTTTGCCAAAGGATACTTGAATTGTGAACGTCTCACTCAGGTGTCTCAAATCATTGTAAGAAGTAACAGACAAGTCTGAGTGGAAGTGGCAGGGAACACCATGCCCTGCTTATTTTGAACAAAAAACATCTCTCAGTCTAGGACCAGACATCAGTTATGAAAAACTGTACGAAAAAAAAGGAAAAGTTTGAAGATTCTCTTTACTTTAGGCTTCATGACAAACTTTCAAGTTTTGGTTCAGGTGTAGTGGTAAGATGGAATATTCATTGAACTGCCTAGTAGAAAAAGACCTGTTTGTTTACTCTTGACATTTAAGCTGGGTAATGGCTAAGTGTCCTGGTATTCAGTGGAAAGGCTATTTTATCATATTTCATTAGCGTGACTCATTAGGATCAGATGAAGTCTCAGATGAGGCATTTCAGAGGAGATTCTTGGCTACCGAGTGATGTCTGTGACTTCCACTCCCATTTCAGACTTCAAGTAAAAAAAATGGACTACAAAAAAAAAAAACATCAAAGGCTTTTATCGGCCTTTCATCATGTGGAGGTTGGCAATTTTACAAACCAGTCAGTTAGAATATATCACTTCCATCATACTGCTGCTGCTCCACATTTACGAGAATTTGTATGGTGTTTAATTAAAATTTACAAAAACACCTTTGCCTTATTTATACTCATCAGTAATGGGAAGCATTGCTTTGTAATCCATGCAGTCTTTGTTATGCGGGATTAATTTTATGAGGGCAGCTCAGGATTGATGCCACAATTTCATTTAACATAATGAATTAGATTTTTTGGGGATGGATTCTTGTTCATTTCATTGACAGAAAGAAACAATAAACCAGTCAGTCAGTCAGTATCTGTACCGCTTGTTCCCATTAGGGGTCGCGGGGTGAGCTGGAGCCTATCCCAGCAGTGT
>JBAMHW010000020.1:4839333-4852094 GCA_037177495.1 Rhadinocentrus ornatus | reverse complement strand
ACATAAGCTGTTGTGCATTTACATGGCTTCTCTCCAGGAAGTTTTGGTTCCTCCCACAGTGAGCGTGAGCGGTTGTCTTTCTCTGTGTGTTTGCTCTGTGATGGACTGGCGTCCTTTCCAAGGCATACCCTGTCTCTCTACTAGTGGCAGCTGGGATATGCTCCTAGCCCACCCCGTGACCCTGCAGTGGAATTAGTGGGTATAGACAAAGGATGGAAGTCTAGGTTTGGTAGTTCACATTTACACAGTTAAGTTCAAATGAACTCAGTCATTGTTGACCTGTAGTGATTTTAACTGATCTGGTCTGTCAGTTATGATATTGAGAAGACACACTGGCAGTGTCTGACAACAAAGAACATACATTTTCTAATGTTTTAAAAATTATTTGGGATTATGTTTTTTTATTGTGTTAAATTCAGTTTTCAAATTTTTATTGTCTGGTTAAATCTTTGGCTAAATTGTAACTAACTTGTCATGAGACATCTTAGAAAACATATTTAACTGCTTTAACTGAACTTTAAAATAGTGTTGTTTTTATTTTCTTTTTGCTTTTGTTTTGTCTAATAATAGAGGAATATTAAAATTGTAGGGTAATGGTCACCATGACACATTTCAGAGGTCTTACAATTAGCAGTATATTCTGTAATAAGTCAGATATATTTGGTCATGTTAGCAAGCAGTCCTAGGCTGTTTGTCCTTGATTACTGGCAGAGAGAAAGCTTCCTCAGGTTATGGTGCTAGATATCTAATTATCCCCAAACAAAATAAAGATTGAGAGTAATTACATTTTAACCACTCTGTTCTCTCTTTTTTAGCATCATCAGTGTATACTCACAGTCATAAGGGGACTTACAGCTGAGATTACTGAAGTAAATCAGAAAGCTTCTTAGCCTTAGGACTTCTGTGACATTGGTAGCATCATGGCAATTTGTGTATGTGTATGTGTGTGTGTGTGTGTGTGTGTGAGAGAGAGAGTTGTTTGTGCAGCACTGACACAAGCTATGAACTCAGTAGGATAGCTCTAAATGAGTGCAGTTGTTCTGTGGGATTGTTCTATTAATTCATCTCCAACTGATAGATGTCTTCTGGTGCCAAAACACAGAAGCCACAAGCTGCTGTGTTTATACTTTGTTAAATCAAGAGATCTCCTCTTGGTTTGCTTCCTTCAAATTATGCCTGCAGGCTGTAAATCTTCGATTGACTTTGTCCGTGCTATTTTACGATTGTTATAAATCTTTGTGTTTCATTTTAAGATTTTTTTTGTCGGTTTAGATGTCCAGTTTTAAAACAACACACTACAGCACCCTATAATTTAAAGATATGTTGTTTAGTTTTTGTAGTGTGTAACTGTATTTATGCTGATACAAGTTAACTGATTTTCTGTAACCTTTCTTTAATCCGTTAATACTATCGGACAACTTTAGGATTGCCGTATAAAAATTGTCATTAAGTCAAAATCAAAGTCAAAGTCAGCTTTTTTATATATATGACAAAACATCCAAAACAAGTACTATCACTAAGTAAATAAAGCACAATAATAAATAGACTTGGCAAATTACAGTCAGTGTAATATATGTTTATGATTATAGGGCAAAAAAGAAGACTGAGTAAGCTTATGGTCTTGTTAAAGTGAATAAAGTGGCTGTGTGCTGGTTCCTGAGGGTGTTTTTTGGATTGATCTGTAATTTTAAAACTGCTTTGAGATTAATTTGGTATACAATTGGCCCTACTTGAAATAAACTGAATTGAATTGCTTACTTTGTCATAGCAAGTCTCATTACAGATTCAGCATCTTGCCTACTGGAAAGGAAGGGAAGAAGTCAACCCAGTAGTAGTAGTGGTTTATCAGTGTCTGCAGTAAATATTTGAAAAATTACAAAGTTATAAAAAAACTTTCCAGATATTGGTGCTGATCCTCACCTCCATATCAATCTGGCTCTACACAAAATCAACTGGTTCACTTGTTCCTTTGTAAATTTGCTTCTCAGAGTAGGCGCACAGAATTCTGACCTCCACATTGCAGTGCTAGCTTTTCACAAACCATTGTCTAGGGTGTATAACTCCATCATACACAGTTGTTGATTTGACCCTTCAAGTCTCTGAGCATAAATCCAATTTCAAGATAAAAATTTGAAATAGGAAATTTGTTTTGAATCACAAGCTCCAACTTTGTACACACTGCATTTTAAACACACGCCTTTGATTTTTTTCTTTTTTTTATTCAGACATTTAACCAAAGTCTGACATGGTATTACAAACAATTGTTGAGGCTTTGTTTATAGTGTAGTCAAAACTGAAGATAAACTCAAACAACTACTTAGGAAGATAGAAGCAAAACAGGGTCTTTCTGGGAGGGGGGCTAACATCTCTCTTTTGGCTCCAAATTTGTTTGCAGTTTAACTAATCTCCCAACTGTGATTGGGAGATTACAAGTTCTGCCATCACAAGTTTTACCAATGTTATCATCCTAAGAAAATGCATTTCCACCCTAAAGACAGATCAGTTATCTTGTCAGATAAGGAGCTGGATGGGATTGTTTGCTTGTTTCGGTCTAATGCATTTTAGGTCTAATTATTATATTGTTTTGTAAATATCCAATCCACTGTAACTGGAATTAAAAAATTAGGATAATAGTTCAACCACACAATACAACACAAAATAGTTCTCAGTTACTTTTGCTTTGTTTTGTTTTTTATGTATTTTAAGCAAATTTGTCAAATACATACTCAATGTGTCGAGAAATAATAATCCTGAAAACAAATTTTTTGAACCCACAAAAACCCGGACACAAAGAGGTTAATGACTATTTAAGAGACAGGAACATTTTGTATCCTATTAAGAGTTGTTACCTTTCCCCTGCCAGGAACATGTAGAAAATCACAATTGGGAGATTGGGTTGAACATAATGCACTTCAAATGTGTGCTGTATAATGGAAAGAAAAAAAAAGACTTTTATTAAATTACACTGAATTTTATATATTAGTGATGATAAGCTCTCAGAGGGGCCAGTAACCTCACCAGCCATAATATTGAAATGTACCATCTCCGTCGGTATGTGCAAGGAAATTTAATATTGTATTCATTTTCTGCAAATGTGTGCTATATGTAAAATAAATTTACATCAGATGAAAAAAAAGGCAAAGTGACAGGAAAACATTGTAATCCCTCCTGTTGTGCACTCTAACTACATGTCCCATAATAAGACATGAGAAGAAGTGCTTAAACAGTGTGCTCATAGCACCACACTGGGACCTAATAATGGGTGATATTACAAAGACCAGATGTTCAGCTGAAAATGCACCTTCTAATTTGATTTACAAATTGTCAATACAAAGTCAGGCTCTTTAGGGAGACTTGATTGAGTTGCATAAGACGCTAATTTAAAAAGCAGTGCAACATGTAGCAATGTGGGCATGAGGTCACATGCCAGCTTGATTACCTCTTAAGAGTAATTTAATGCATGCGTCAAACATTGGTGCCCCTGTCCAAATATTAGGAGATACATCATTTTCAGCAGGCTAACTCATGCAGAGGGTGAACAGCTTGTGACGAAGACTGTCCTGAGATTAGCGGAAGTCTTACACTTTTATTAAAATGAAGCAATGTCACTTTCAAAGCTAGATAGCTTTGAGATGGTGCTTGGACAGTTAATTCTTTGCCTTTTAAGGCTTGATTGTCAGTTGCACAGTATGCATTTGATCTTTATCAACTCTAATTGCATTTTAAATGAGTGTGACAGAGTGGAGGATTTGGTAGTAGGCGTGTATCCACCATGCATGCATGCTAGAAAAGACTAAAAATCAGGTTTCACACTCATTTGCGTTCATCATCATTGAAGGAAAGGGGCATATCTGACAGGCTTCAAGTGGTAAAAGCAATCTCCAAAAACCAGCCTTCGGAACAACTGCAAAATGTAAAACACATAAAGAATCAGAATCATCTCAATTGCACTAAGATCATGAAGTTCAGCAAAATTGTGACTGGATAGCTGTATCCAGAATCAGTTTTATAGTTTTAAAGAGACAGTCCTTTTAGTGTCAGTAAAACAGTCTTCCCTGTCCACATATGTTGGTCCTGTACCTGCTTCGAATAAACCACGTCTTACTGGAGAAGGCTGAGAAGAACTGATAGAGCCAAGGGTATTAATCGGTCATGATTCATGACTTGTCATCTTTGAATCACTTATCAGGGTGAAAGTGTTGTCACTTGGACTGGACTCAGCTCCTTTAATTTACACTGCATCAGGAAGCTGTGTTGTAGAAGAGAAATGCTACCAATGATCCTGATGTGCTGTAAATCTTAAGGATTCTAAGTGTGTGGTCCCAGCTCTCAAGGCCTATAAAGGACAATAAGATTCAGAGCTATAAGCTTTTGCGAATGAATAAGCACTACTGTGGACCACTGTGTGTGCCTCATTTGCACACAACTTAATTGTTCTTTGTAATAAAAACTCTCATTTATTCATAGTGTCTGCATCAGCTGTGCTTGAACTTAAAGTACAGTGATGACAAAAGTCTGGAGCTATCCTTCAATTATTTACTTATACCATATTGCTTTTTAAAGGAGTCAGACCATTTTATTTCCAGCCCTGTCATTTCATGAGACCATCTTTTGTAACTTTGTGCATCTAACTCACAAAAGAGCCAGTATTGTGTCTGCAGATAAGAGAACCCTTTTTGAATCGTATCTTTGGACATTTATTTAGTTGCAAGCTTTGAAAAAATACTAACTATAATACATTTTGATGGAGGCAAAATAGGAGCAATAGCAAAGTTTTTTCAAAGCGCTAATAGAGAAACAATTTGTGTATCTCAGCATGTTGTGCTTTGGGTACTTAAAATGTGAGACAAAACCAAAACAACTGGGTAATTTCTGAACTAGTGTTCAGCACTTTGGTCTGTACTTACTGTTATAAAGTGCTTTGGCTTGGGTAAGTGGACAACAAAAGTGGCCTTAGAAAGAATTAAAAAAAAAAACTTATTTAGTGGTGTTCTGTGGCCAAAGTCTCCTCAGAAATAGTCTCCCTGGCAGGGTGGCTTTCAAGCCATGCTTAAGGAAGGGACACCGGGAGAAAAAATGTATGACACAAAAACAAAAAAAATGACACAAAAACTGGATTGAAAATCAATGGCAAAAAACTTATGGAGTGTAGAATCCTTCTTGTAGAATTGTAATTTGTAAACAGCATGGGATCATTTAGGCAGATGACGGAAACACAAGGCATTATTTAAAGAAGAGCTTTGGAAATTCAGTCAGGAAGCTTGGGGGAGCTATTTCTGAAGACTTCTTAAAGAAATTAAAAGAAAACTTAACCAAGGCTGTGAGAATATACTTGCTTTTTGACCTCATGTTTGCATATTTAACCTGTTGTGACTGCAACTGTTCACATGCTTGTGTACTATGCTTGTTACTGGAGGATTACTGGAGGACACATTAGAAAGGACCAGATAGAGCTCCCATATTTGTAGGGTTTAAAAACAAAAATAAACATCAGGCTAAGAATAGAGGAGGTTAGTCCTTAGTAAATTTTGAGATCACAGCTGTAAAAGACAGCAGCAGATTTACAGGTGGTGTATCAGGCCAACAAAAGCAAAATATGCAAGTAATGTCATTCTAAACACATGTATGCATTGTTATAAGCAGGTACATTTTTTAAATTAGAGGATTTAGGCTATGTCAATGAATAAAGATAGCCATAGAAAATATTGACTGTTTTCTTGGAATTGTACAATTGTTTTTATCTTACTGTAATTCCATGTATGTCACCGCATGTTTCAATAAACCATTGACCCCATTTCCTGATTTAATGGCAATATGTAAATAAATGAGGCACAAGACATTTGAACAGTACTGTTCGTTGTTTTTCAGCCCATCAATGTATGATTTTATACAGAGGGACACCCATCCACCTATAATATATAACAACTTCACAATGGAATACTCAACTGCATTTATTTTGACCGGAAAACCCATCCTTCCTCCCCGTTATATAAAAGGCAGGCCTTAATGCACTATTTTACCAATACATGCAGTGAAATTACTTAGTTGACGCTGACAGCTCAGATCACTAATGAGTCTTTGTTCTGATTGAGGTACCCCCCTCTATTTTCTGAATCAAACAATTACACATCAAATGAATACTGTTGTTGCTTCCCTTGATGAGATGGTAGAAAACTGAATCTGTTTGTGTTCAAGTTCATTAACAAGCAATTAGTTATAAAGCTTAGGCTTTAAGTACAGTTCAAATGAACAAGAATGGAGCTCATGTGCTGAATTAAAATAGGTAACTAATTTCTGAGGCTATTTTTTCATGCCAAAATAACATTACCATAATTAAAAATGAGAACAGCGTCCTTGCATTTCAGTCAAGTGTACAAATAGTATAATCTAATTTTAAAGGAACAGGTTTTTATTCTGCATGTAAGACTTTCATCTGTAAACACAAATTTAGTTTCTATTCCAGAGTCAGTGTGACATGACAAAAATTCCATCATTTCCGTGCAAGAATAACATTTTACAGTTGTCAAACCAAATTGCAACTTTGTAGAGAGAAAAGGCACATTAGGTGACGTAGAGACATAAATCATATATTCTAAATCATGTAGTATAAGCTGTATTTGACTTGCTCATGAAAATACTGCTGAAGAAGCTGGTTCTTTTTAACTGAGCTGTATATTTTGACCTGAAACTGAGGAAGGAAACAGATTACAACAAACAGTTACAGAATCGTATAAATATGTAAAGCAATTATGCTGGAAGATCGGCCTTCTTTAACAGTATTCTTTGTTGTCAAGGACAAGGAAGCAGCAGTGCGTTGCCAAAAATAAAATAAATAAATAAAAAAAAATTAAGCATATTCAAGCTTGAGCTTAAGATAAAATGATGTCTTAAGCCCCCCCTTTTTTTTTTTGCAGGTGACATTTGTTTTTACTTGACAAAGCACAGCCTAGTATATCATTTATTGCTCTATCATGTTTTTCCCTCTTATTTACCCACAACTGACTGTTTCTTTATTTTTTAGCCATGCTTGAATGAAAAATAAAAAAGACAAAGCTCTGAAGCAACCTCAGCTTTATCCAAGCCGCTAAATAGATGGAGGCTTTGATGATGAGCATCAATATTATGAATATTGTGGGTATTTTATTTTGCATTTTTCACCTCACAATTTTTTTGAAAGGTAGGATAGAAGCCATAGGACGAGTTTCATTATTTTTAAAAGTGTGATTCAAAGCCACTTTATGTTTGCAAGGCCACAACACAGGACTGCTTCAGGAGAAACCTTGACATAACATATAGTAAGTTTACAGCCTCCCTCTATTCTTTATCAAATTCCAACACAAAGTTCCTGCCTTCATTAAAATAGCTGCCATGCTCATCACAACAGATGCCCCTGCACTCAGCATATGTCCAAGGTTATAAATCCAGATTACCTACTTCTTGTGTCACTTCTTGAGCCATCTGGTTTGATTTAAGCACTGAGCAAGGCTTTTCCCGGCACCAGCCCCTTCTTAGTTCAGGAGAGGGATTGAAACAGCTCAGAAATCTCTTGGACACAACTTTATTCAATTCAAGAAAGCCCTAAATACTATTATCAGTTTAATTTTTGTTAAATATTAATTGATATACATGTCATGTTGTAAGGTATACATGTTTTTACAAAATTATTTTACAATACACAATTTATTTGTACTTTTTTTATATTATTCTACTGCACAATTATTTTCTTTTTTCATGTTATAGTGTCCTGAAAACAGTGAGTGTGTAAAGAGACTGTACTGTCCAGATCCATTGGGTTTATTGGCGATATTAGCCCTTTTTGCCAGTATATTAGTGTCATGGCTATACATTTGCAAAGGTGATGAATTGGAGCTAAAATATCTAGGCCTCTAGAAAATAACTCTTTCTATAGATGTTAATGTCAAAGGTTAATGCAATGCACTTGTATAGTCAACAGTTTCAGCATTAGACCAGCAAATTAAGACAGTAGACGGTGAGCACAGTTTGTGAAGCAGATTAAGAGTTTTTCTGTTATTGATTGTTTTCCTTGGCTGTCTTGCACTTGCACTCTTTTCAAGAGCTTCATGCAGATGTTCAAGTCACTTAAATCCAATCATTACCCAGATTACAGACACATTTAAGCCTAATCTGGGCTACTTCTGGTACTTACAGCTCAATTATAAACAGTTTTAAGTATTATGTGGGCCAGACGTGACCAAAAAACTAGCTTTTACATGGATTATAGCAAGTGTCGTAAAGACCAGATTTGGACATTTTTGGTGGATATGTGACCAAGTTTAGGCAGCCATCAACACATGCATTTAAGTCAAATATGATCCAAAGGGAGCTATACCAATGAGAGCCATGTTTGGCCAAAAAACTGATTTGCTTTCTGGACAAGGTTTCCTTCTGATGATTCCAGGGATCACTTAGCTGTATTTCTGTTTTCTAGAGAATTTCAGAAAGACCTGCATCATTGTTGGGAAAAAAATAAAATAAAAATAACTTCTGAATGCCAACATGAATGTCATTTTCTGACACAATATTAATAGTTCAGTGCGGCTCCCTTAAGACAGAACATATGCTGACTGTTGCTCAGGATATCAAGATAAATTCATTTATCACTTCTTATGCTTCTGGTTTACCTTTGGGAAATTCTGTTGGAACAGCAGCTTATTTTAACACCTCATTTATACAGCTTATAAATCAAAGTTTCCCCAACTGACTTAGTTCAGTCACGGAGAGGCTGTTTTAAAGCTGTAACCCCTCAAATCTAAACATTTCACAACAATTTAATTGAATGTAATTGCCCAAATTATTAAATAAAATATATCTAGAAAACAATTCAAGCTAACTTGATCATTTTAATTTAGCCTCTATTGCTAAAAGTTATGCTACAAAATATTTATGCTGCTGATGTTAATTTTATTGGATTAAACTATTTTTACAAACAGGTCTATTTTTGGTGTTTTGAAAGTGTTCTCACTGCTACTTTCCTTGTACTTCTTTTCAGAAATCACATTGTGACACCATGGTGCACACAGGTTGCACAACATTTTTGCCAAGCGCAGCATTACTGTGGGCCTTAGAATAAAACCAGAGCTTGCAGTTTTCTTCAAAAACTGTGCCAGGAGGTCTCTTGTATCTGCCAAAATGCCACTGAGAATAAGGCACTTTCTAAGCTTAGCTCACCTGGAGAGCTACTGACATCTTTGTAACCCTGTGCCCTGTGATGGAGCATCTCATCTTTCCAGGTGGACATGCTCATTGTCCAACTGCCTTATCACTTCAGGGCCATTTCTTCTGAAGATCACTGGGACTGACACAGCAAAAGCACAGGGCCTCCTTCAGAAATGTCTGGAGCTAACAAAACTATGAATAGAGTTTTGGTGATGCAAGCAGGGAAAATCTAAGGTGCCTTAACTAAAGGCTCTCTAGATGTCAAACCTTAACATTCCCCTTGTTATTCAAAATATAGCTTGTTAATTAACATAATTGGTCAATATGATTAAATAAAAAGCACAGGGAACAGAGGCTCTAAGCAGAATTTATTTACTCTTACCATGTCAGCCATTGTGCTCAAGTGGCAGTTGAACACCTCAAACGGTATTGTAGCATTTGTGGAACTGAACCAATAAGATGTTCTGTTTGTATCCTAATACATCACATCTGGCATGTGGTCAAATATATTAAGATGGATTGTTGGAATGTGACCAAAGTAGGACAGTAATTTGATTTTAGGGCCAAATCATTCCCTTACATAAAAACAAAAATGCCTGGAATGTATTCTAACATTGCGGTGACACTGACTACACTGCGTTCACAATTATTAGTGAGTATTTTGACCGTATCATCATTTGTATGCATATTCTCCAACTTCAAGCTGTATAAACTTGAATGCTTATTGGATTTAAGCATATCAGGTAATGTGTATTTGTCTAACAAGGGAGGGTGTGACCTAAAGAGATCAACACCCTATTTTAAGGTGTGCATTAGTATTAGACAGATTATTTTCCTCAGGTAAAATGGGCCAAAAAAGAGATTTAACTGACTCTGAAAGATTAAAAATTGCAAAAACTCTTTCAGAAGAATGCAGCACTCTTGAAATTGCCAAAATATTGGGATGTGATCACAGAACCATCAAACGTTTTGGTGCAAATAGTCTAAAGTGTTGCAAGAAATATGTTGAGAAAAAAAGACTAAAATTAAATGCAAAAGATGTGAGAAGAATTAAACATTAAGCTACAAGGAACCCCTCATCCTCCAGTGCTGTCATATTCCAGAACTGCAACCTACCTGGAGTGTCCAGAAGTACAAGGTGGTCAGTGCTTAGAGACATGGCCATTATAAGGAAGACTAAAACCCAACCACCACTAAAATAAGTTGAAACGACAAGATTGGGCTATAAAATAGGTTTCATGGACTGGTGAGATGAGAGTGACTCTTGATGGACCAGATGGATGGCCCTGTGGCTGGATCAGTAATGGGCACAAAGCTCCACTTCGACTCTGATGTCACCAAGGTGGAGGTGGAGGCTGGTATGGGTATTATTAAAGATGAACTAGTTAGACCTTTTTCGGTTGAAGCTGGATTCTAAATTAACTCCCAAAGCTACTGCCAGTTTTTAAAAGACACTTTCTTCAAGCAGTGGTACAGGGAAAAGTCTGCATCTTTTAAGCTGGCTGTGATTTTTATGCAGGACAATGCTCCATTGCATGCATCGAAGTACTCCACTGCATGGCTGGCCAATAACAGCCTTAAAGATGAAAAAATAATGACATGTCCCCCTTCCTCATCTGACCTAAACCCTACTGAGAACTTGTGGGCCCTTCTTAAACAGGAGATTTACATAGAAGGAAAACAGTACACCGGTCTGAACCGTGTCTGGGAGGCTGTGGTTGTTGCTGCACAAAAGGTTGATCGTCAACAGATCAAGTAACTGACATACTCCATGAATGGAAGGCTGATGACCATTAGTGAGAAACAGGGTGGCTACATTGGTCAATCATTTTTTTTAAATGTCAGTTATTTTTGTTTGTAAATTTTAAGTTGTTTTTTCTGACGTTAACAGCAAGTAAACAAGTGAGTTGGCAATCCATTTTTCATTTAGTTGCATAATAATTCTGCACACTAATGGTTGCCCAATAATTGTGCACACTGGAATTTTGCCATCAGTGCCACTGACAGTAACACTGGACTGAACTCTCAGCATCTGTGCCTGAAATGAGAATTTTATTGCACATTATACAGCTTAATGAGGTGAGAGATTAAGATGTTGCCCTTGCATTGCACAGGCTATATTAGCAAATTGGACTCAAAATGACTCAGCTCAGCTACCTCTTATGCTTTGTTTGGGGTGAGAGTGACAGACTGGTTGGTGATTACTCCACCAATTTCTAATTTTAATGTAATTTCTAACCAGGTAATTTGAAATTAGTTGGCAGAAATTACTCTTAGGTAGAGACTTAGATAGGTCAAACAGCTTTCCTTTGATGCAAGTCAGATAATAATGATGTTATTATAGCATTATGACAGTATTTTCAAAAGAATTTCCCATTTCCAGGGAAATTAGTAGAATAACTGGATGTCTCATTGGTATTCTTCACAGGAAACATTTCTTTTCACTTCCCTTTTTCAGTAAATTGAACTTTCTTTTTTAATTTTTGATTTTATGCAATAAACAGTTTTTTTATCCCTATGCTGTGTTTGCTTCTCAATGGAGTCCATTGTTAGTCATTGTGTCTGCTCAGCTAATAGTTTGGAATTTCTTATTATATGGTTGCTTAAAGCAGACTAAGCTAATATTTTCACTTACTGCTTGCAAACATAGCATTCACGCGTGCCTCTTTTTCTGCTTGACAAACCAGAGTTAAGAGTAGGTTTTAATTCACACAGGTTTAGTTCACAAAGTAAAAGGGAAGCAAGTTGCAGAATAAAAAAGGAAAGCTTAGAAATAAAACTGAATTTGCAGATTGTTTTACTCTGCTTACTTTCTAAAGCTCAAGTAGATACATAGACATCTGCTATGAATCTCTGTAAGAGGAAGTTGTGTTGAACTATAGCCAGAGAAAAGGCCAGAGGGATGACATAGTGATTTCAACCAAATACAACAAGAGATTTTAAATAATCCTCAAACCTGTATTTTCTTTAGTCTTATATGACACACACTTTGTACACAACAAATGAAAGCACAGTTTCTGCAGGTAAATCACCTTCTCACCCTACTATAAGATCAAAAACCAAGAATTGTTTTTGTTGAAGTATTTATTTTTTACTATACTGCTCTTTTTGGTTTAAATATAGAATAGTTTTAAATTGCAAACAGTTTTTTACCCTGTTAGATTATTGATGTGGAATGTGGTAGGTAGAGCGGTTGGCTTGTAATCCGAGGGTTGACACCGAACTCCTAATTGCTCCTGATGGGTCGTGGTGAGCACCTTGCATGGCCATCAGTGCTTGAATGTGTGTGTAAATGGGTGAATGTGATGTATACTGTAAAGCGCTTTGGATAAAAGTGCTACATAAGTACAGACCATATACCATTACCATTTAACTGCTCGTAAAGGCTTGATGCAAAAGATGGGTACACAGATGGACTGACAACTTTGTCTGTTTTGCGGGGAATTTGGATTGTTTTCAGGGACTTTAGCTAGCCGTTGCTTGACGCAGAAGATAGAGCAATACTTCTGTGACTGTGGCTTAGGAGGAAGAGCAGTTGTCTTTCAACCGGAAGGTTGAAGGATCGATTCCAGGCTTTCCCTGAC